>CABHPH010159760.1:0-42941 GCA_902168325.1 Peromyscus nudipes
CTGCTGGTCTGCCTTGGGGAAGGCCAAAGGGAGATCAGGACTGGAGGAAACAGGAGAAAAACAAACCTTTGTACTTAAATACTGCTTTATCTTTCCAGATCACTTCCGACACCCTAAGCCCAACATTCATTCCACGTTATTACATGTTCAGTCACTCATCACACGTTCAGTGAGAGTCTACTCTGCTGGATGTTAAGAGAGACGTGCAGCAAATTAGACCTGGAAGAGAGAGAAGTCTGAACAGGGACATAGAACCAACAGAATGTATTAACTGGCTTTCTGTTGTTGTAACAACATACCTGAGGCTGGGGTGCTTTGTAAAGAGGCTTGTTTAGCTTACAGTATCAGAGGCTAAAAGTCAGCCCTAATGAGGGTCCCCTGTCTGTGTCACATCATAGAGAGCACGTGATAGACAAAAAGTCAGATGGCAAAGAGGAGCAGTCTTGTTTTCCCCAATAACTCACTCTCTCAGGAACTAACTGGAGTCCCGGGAATAATATGTTGATCTCTTCTGGGACAGCACCCCCAAATATCTAACCACTTTCTGCCTGGCCCCGAAGAGTTTAATTAGAATTACTCTACATGGAGACTAATGTTCCTCCCACAGCCATAGACTGACAAACAGCCGAATGCAGGTATGGGATACTTCCCTTCAAACTTAGTCAGGGCGTCTGCCCACAGAATCCCCAAACAATATAGGCACCACCATTGCTCTTGGCTGTCCACCAGGACGTGATAGAAAGACCCTATTGCTGACGACTCCACATACCTTGGACATAGGACACGGAGAAATCAATTAGGTACTGACCATTGAAGCTTCCTCTCTACTGATTAACTTTCACACTGATGGAAGGTGTTATGTAGACTGCTGGAGTGGGAGGGAGTAAAAATCCATGCTGCCCAGTTGTGAACCCTGAAAGCCGCAGTAATGACTGGACTGGCAATGTGCCCACGGTGGCAGTGGTGCCATGAATGGTATGGAGGTAACAACTGTTTTCTTTCTGATCCGATTTAAGGCCACTTTCACACAAGCCTAGTACTGTAAATCTGACCAAGATCCCACGTCTGGGAAGCTCATACACGTGGGAAATGAAGCTGCTGTGGGTTCATGAGTTATCCCCTCTAGTTTGTCCAGACCTAGCTTCCTGCAGGGCGGTGAGGCACACGGGAGGACTACCCCGTTCCCGCCCTGGAAGGAGCAAGCTCAGGGAAGCAGATGGAACTTGCTTTCCTCTCCACCCTTCCTAAGGCTGCCAGGAAAGGGGGAGGGGGAGTGCACGGACTTCCTCAGAACCTCATTCTCCTGCAGATACATGGAGTGGACGAGGTCATCAGGTGTCGTCTCCAGGTTTACACAGGAAATTCCCGCAGCTGTCAGAGCAGATGGAGAAGACATTGACCATCTTCAGGCTGCGGGATAGAGCACAGGCCAGGCTGAGGAGGCTTGGGTGAGACTAGTTCAGATTGCTCTTAGGATTGATGTCACAGGATGGGGGTGTGGGGGGGCCGTTCAGTTGCAAGGCTGGGATCAGAGTATTTAACTTTGAAGGACCTTTATCATCAGACAAGGACTCCCCGAAATCATCTTCCATAACCCTTGAGCTCCTTCAAGACAGAGAATGTCTGATTCACATTTGTTCCCACCTCCCTCTTAGGTTACCTGATACTGATAAGACATTCAATAAATATGTGTGGAAGGAAGGCAGGAGAAAGGATACCTTAAGTCAAGCCATGTCAGTGAGCTAGCTGTCCGGGGGATGCAAGCCCTGCCCCTCCCCATGCCAGGCCTGCTTTCCTGGAGACTGTTCTCAGAATGCATCCTGGTTTCTCTCTTGGCCCTTCAGGTAGAATTCTATCAATACTTCCATTCCTGCCTCCCCCAACCTTTGGCATCCCCAAAAACCATTGCCCATTGCCTCCACAGCATTCGGTCAACTGAATTGAGAGTCTCCTCATTCGTAAGCAGAGATACTTGAGGAAGAAGATCTGAGCTGTCCCTTAAGCTGAGTGACAGGTTTTCCAGCCAGAGGGTCAGAAGACCACACAGCAGGTAACTGAGGTGAAGGCTAAGGATGAAGAAAGAGGTGGGTGGGAGTGGAAGGCTGCCCTTGAGAAGGGCTGGCTGTCAGCCAAGCAGGACAGGAATGTGCTGTCTGGGCATCCACAAGGCAGCTTGGACAGGATGGAGACACCCCAACTTGTCCAGTAAGCATTCAGGGCTCACTCCAGTGATTACGGAGACTGGTCCTGAAGAACCCCTTCAGACCTCGGTCTTCCTGAGTTCTCACGAATAATCAAAGAAAGCCGGAGAGACAGCTTTCAGTATTTTCAAAAGCTTAATAAAATTCCTATCACATGGGAAGATTGCAAAGGATAAATTAAAATGTTGCAGTGTTGCGTGTTTTGCCTTTGGCTAGAATCCTATCAGCACGGCATCCCCGCAGAGAAATACATTACTTGATACATGCAACTTGATGGATAAAATCTTTCAAGATGGAGTCCCGAGCCCTTGCAGGCCATGTTGGAATGTCTCCATTCTGCTCCTAAATTCCTCGTGTCCCTCCTAAGAGCCAGTTTGTCCGAGCCCAGATGTCACATTCCTGTTGCTCTAAAGATGTCTTGTTGGCCTTGTCTGCCTGTCAGCCACCACCGTAGTTCTAATTACTTCACCCCTGGCTGAGATGGCCCCGAGAGACCACACAGCTGACCATGGCAGGCCTTAGGCTGGAACGGAGTCAACAGATGCTAGCCACCTGCCCTTCTAGCCACACCACATGCTTGTCTGTGTTCCCCCTGCTCTCATTACGCCTTCCTAAAGGGAACCTTCTCTGGTTCTGCTGACTAAGCAGCCACTCCCCTGCTGGACATCTCCACTGAGCCCCAGTGTCGGACGCCATCTGTAAGCCCACAGCTGCCAGGTGAGAGGGTCCCCAGATCTGCGCGAGGTTCGGCAGCCTGATTTACGCTTAGTTATGTGTCGCAATAGCCCTGACGTCAACAGTGTCACTAAGAAAGCTGTTTCCTTCCTTTTCCTTTCTCTAAGCCATGCCCACGTTCAAAACTCAACTTACCGCAGAGCAGTAACTCCACCGACGGATAAAGAATTGCTAGGAAGTGAAACAACACTAAGTTCCTGCTGACCGTCAGGGAGCTGCTTCAAGGAAGAGACAATTATCAGTCTTTGTGGTCCCAGGAAAGCAGGAAGAAGGAAGTTTACAGCTGTCTGGAGAGCTCTCCCTGCCTGTGGCCACCGATCAAAAGCTGGGAGGGGCAGAGCATCCTTGGCCCTGGCACACAGCCTACCCAATGCCGTTCCTCTCTGGAGTGAGGACGGATCACTTTCAGGCCCGTTTCTTTCATCTCTAACAGAGGCAATAATACACCTGCTTCAAAGGATGATCATGAAGATACAGGGAAAATGATGTTTACAAGTATGTCTCATCTACAGAAGAAAAACAAGCGTGGAGCTGGGGCGGAGGGAGAGCCACCTTCGCAGCCGAGCACAGCACGCTCTCACATCTCAGGTATCCATGCCTCCTGCTGCTTGATCAAGAGTGTGCGATTTCTCTCTCCAGCCTTGGCCGAGTTGCACACCTCCCTGTACAGCCACAAGCATCTTTAACAAATTCACACACCCTGTGGCTCCCACAATGCTCAAGTTCTTATTCTGCACTCCAAGGCCATCACTCACCTCTGTTCTTGGTGTTAGTCTTTGGATACATGCAGACACCTGGACTCCACAGTGACACCATACAGACACCTGAATTCTAAAAGTGGCTCCATCTTCCCCATCCCTGTGACTTTTCCCATGTCCTTCGGCTTATTGAATGTACTCTAACCAACGACTTCTCTGGTCCCTCATTCCCCACGTCCTGTTACCAAGCTCTATAACCTCCATTTCTTGTACCCTGGGCCGTCATCTCCTGCTTCTGTGACCACTGGTGTTTCATGCCCAGCAGAACTTCTCTTTTTAACCTATCACATCTTCATTTTATTTCAGGCCAGCCGTGTGCCTGGTCCCTATTCCTCTATGATGCACATTCAATATTCTAGCCTTGCTTGCAGTTAGAGGGGAAATGCCACCCACTTTTGACCAGTGGAGTATAAAGAGGTATCCATGATGGGCTCCTGGAAAAGTTTTGGTTTGTTTGTTTTTTGTTTTCCTGCTTTGAACAGGATTATTATGTCTGGAGCAGAGGTATCCCCCTGCCACCAAGAGGGAATGATCAGCAGAATCAACAGCCAGTGTGTGGAGGGTGGCTCAGCAGAGGACGGGACATGTCTGGATTCTAGCGACATCACTGAGTAATCCAAGGATCTTCAATGCTGCCTTGTTTTCTCATTCCTGTGGGGAAACAGTCAATGTCATGACAAGTTTGAAACTCTTTTAAATCTTCCCTCACTCGATGCTCCAAGGGCCTCTGGCTAACACAACCCCTTAATCAGTCTCTCTGGGTTTAGTCGTGTTTTGTTCTTTCATTCATTTGCACACACAATTCTAGTGTCGGTGTCTCCTCTCCTGTGTGCTTTCCATGGCTTCCCATCCTTTAGTGTTTCAGTTACACTTGTATAGCCGGCTAATTCAAAATAACTAACCACGTGTGCTTCAATCTGTTCAAGTGGCACTCGGTCCAAAGGAGTCATCTGGAATTCAAATGCCAGGATGGGGTGAAGTTGAGAACACCCCTGGATGTCACCGGGGCCTTTTTTCATCGCTGTGGGCTATCCTACCATACCTGTGGGCTATCCTCCCATACCTGTGGGCTAGCCTCCTGTACCTGTGGGCTAGCCTCCCGTACCTGTGATGGACAACCTTCACTATCACCATGGGTGTGTTTATAAGGGTATCTCCAGAAAGGTTCCACTGAGGAGAGAAGACCCACCCTGAATGTGGGTGACTGTCCTGTGGGCTGAGGTCCAGGACTGAACAACGGAGAAAGCCAGGGAAACACTGGAATTCTTCTCTTTGTTTTCTGGCTGTGGATACAATGTGGCCGGTGCCTCCCGCTGTCCACCATGTCTTGCTGCCATGGTGAGCTGCGCGTTTAAACTGCAAATCCTAACAAGCTCTTCCTCCCTTAAGCTTCATTTGTCTTGTGTTTTATCACAGCGTGGGAAGAGTAACCAATACGACGCCTCATTTGTAGACGCCTCACACCTTACTGCCGTGTCCCTGTTCGATGCGGTGACGTCGCGCCGATCCAGGGCCCCGTGCTGGCCCTGGTGGTCCCAAGAGTACAGTTCTGTCAGCCTGTAATTGCCTTCCTTTCGTTTGGGTTTGTGTAGCTGTCATTTTGTTGTTGTTTGGTTCTTGTTTTTGTTTAAGTCAGGGCCTCATGTATCCCAGGTTGGTCTCAGACTTGCTATGTAGGCTGGCATGATGGAATTTATGATCCTTCTATTCCTGCCTCCCAAATGCTAGGGTTGCAGGTCTGCTCCACCACACCGGGGTTATGCAGTGCTGGGGATCATGCCCAGGGCCTTGCACAGGTTAGACAGATACTCCAGTTCTCCCTGACCCTGCATGCCACTGTGCTAAGATCAAGTTTCCCTCCTTCCCTCCCCCCACCCCCCACCCCCGCTGTGTGTGTGTGTGTGTGTGTGTGCACAGAACATGACTAATTCCTGTCTGCTTTCCCAGCCTCATTTTATGCTCCCTGCCTCTGTCTCTTAACACCAGAGATGTTAGTTACCATGTTATTTTATCAAGAGCATCAAATTCTCCCTCTTTTATCAATGTAAATTGGTTCCTCCATCTGCCAGCATGCACTGTCATGCCCTTCCACCTAGTGTGGTGGTTTGAAAGAAAATAGCCCCCAGAGGGAGTGGCACTATTAGGAAGTGTGGCTTTGTTGGAGGAAGTGTGCCACTGTTGGGGCGGGCTTTGAGGGCTCATATACGCTCAAGTCACACCTAGAGAGACAGACCACTTCCTGTTTCCTGCAAGTCAAGATATAGGACACTCAGCTTCTTCTCCAGCACCATGTCTGTCTGCACACCACCATGTCTGTCTGCACACCACCATGTCGCACCATGATGATAATGCACTAAACATCTGAAAATGTAAGCCACCCCAATGAAATGTTTTTCCTTTATAAGAGTTGCCGTGGTGATGGTGTCTCTTCACAGCCATAGAAACACTGAGGCACCAAGCTAACTCTTACTCTGTTAGATCTTCAGTTAAGTATTATCTCCTTAGACACCTTTATTTGGCTATGAGATTCCTTCTGGATGTGGCAAGGCATATAATTTTCTTTACCAAGTAAAGCTGTCTGTGTTGTTCACTGCTTGGTGAAGTACTAAACACTCGTAAGTAAATAACTGATGGTGGTCAGAGGCAGTCCCCTGTGCTACCATCTCCTGTAAGTGAGGAAATGTCGGCCTTCAAGCCTCCCGTGCCCGCTAAACTGGGTCAGTTGTCCCCTATGTCCTCTGTGTTCCCCTCCCTTCTCACAGACTCCCTCTCATTAGATCACATACATACGCTTACTTATCGGTCCCTCTACCCATGATTCGGATTCCTTGGCTTCATGGGCCTTGTGCTAGTCATCTTTGTACCCTCCAAGAAGAAGACTCGGCCGGCTTTCGGTAATGCTGGCTTTGTAGGTGAAGACGTTCTCCGTGAGAGGAATGCTGGGGGCTCTGGAGGTGAGGACTGGCATGTGTATGGGGGGTGAGGGTTAGCTTAGACTGGAGGCTGCTGGGGAAATTCTCTGTCTAATCCATTTGGGGAAGTGCTTAGAGGGTTCTGTGTTTCCATGAGCATGCGTGTATCTGCATGTGTATACTCAGCCTGGAAAAAAAAACAAAACCCAAAATATAAACGGCCCCTAATATCGGGATACGGGGATGGCAGATGGCCTCTGCCCTAGAGGTTTAATCAGCAACCCACAGAGGCTGTTTTCAAACTCCCTGTGGGGTTTGGCTCAGCTAAGCATGCTCAGAAGCCAAGTTTGGCACCAGAGGATGAAGAGAACTCAATTGCTCCACCTAAGAAATGAGAGGAATTTGGGTTTTTATCCCTAAACAAAGGAGAGGGGAAATGTTTTCTGAATAACGGGGGGAGTCTGGTCCTGAGCTGTGAAAACGACTGATAGGTTTTTAAAGCTAAGACCAGAAATGACTTCTTGTTAATGTTTTTTGTATTTGCTATCATTTCAGTAGCTTGCGGGCGGAGGTTGCCACATCACAGAGCCCGTGGGAGTTTCTAACGTGTTCTCTGTCTGGATGAAGGAGGCATGGAACAGGGTAGCTACCAGGAGCTTGGAGGGAATTGTTCTTCCAAAGCAGGGGTGCCCTCTGGAAGTGTGACATTTAGGCTTGTCAAAACCCAAGGCTTGTGATTCTTCCGTGCACATTTGTTTTGACCTTAGGGGTCAGTAGGCCCCTCTAGTCTTGAGAGGCACTACACTGCAAACCTGGCTGTGTGACGGGCTTTCACCACACGGCTCACAGCTGTGCTGCCATCCTCTCTGGAGATGGCCTGTCTATATATACTGCCTGCACCTCTGTGGGAATCTGCCTTGATAGGATCGCATGTGTGTCCTTGTTAGACATACATGTTGCTGAGTGTCCAACGATCTTACTTTGCCTCCTCGCTAAAGCCCTCCCCAACCCATGAGCAGAGGCTTTCTCTGGACCAAGCCTGCCCTGTCCCTGCCTACACTCCCTGGCCCCGTCTTCTCCCTGCCCCTACCCCTGCCTGTTTTCTTGTCCTCTTCCTCCGGTCCCAGGAACAGCCAAAGCCCTTAACCAAAAGGATGAAAACAAAAAATAAGGTCACCAGATGTGCTCCATTCCATCCTCTGGCTCCTCAGGCCTCCTCACCACAAGTCAATAAATCCTAAGTGTATCTACAGTGAGTACCTGCCATCTCCCCAAAACTCACTGTCCTCCTGCCTGATAACAAACCTGACTGAGGTGCTCGCATGAGTGGTACCCCTTAGGCTTCCTCCTCCTGATATAGACACGGCCTGTGTGGGTACAGAACACTGACGCCCTCAGAAAGCACTCCGTCTAGGTGCTGGAGGGCTGAGGGACCAGCAGCTCTGCCCCCGCTCCTAGGTGGGGCTCCCTGGAGCTGGCTCCCACCTGGACCTGGAAGAGTGGCCGGTGCTCCCGAATGAATGAGCATCTGGGCTTCTCATCACAGATTGTTTACTGGTTGATTTTGCATGGCAGGTTAACAACCCCGCAGCAGCCCACTCCCTGCCAGGGACTTTCAGGAACAATTTCTCCAAGCCAGTGTGGCCCAGTCTGGCCACGGGCTGTCCCTCCCCTCCTCACCAGCCACGTGGACGTGACTCATGCAAACTCTCTGAGTCCCCGCCAAGAGCAGCTAGAGGACTGCCCGGATAAAGCTGGCAGGAGTTAGTTCAGGAGCAGGGAACTAACAATTGAGAGCCTCTGTTGAAATCCAGTGGGTCTCTGCACCCCTTCATGCTTCTGCTCAAGAGGTCATCTGCCACCTAGGCCTGGTGTAGCAGTGTGTCCCTGACGCTCTTGAAAAAACCTCACCCCAACACCCCCAGTTTTCTCTTCTCTCCCATAGCACACAGTAGTACAGCCAGAGCCCTGTAACGAGGCCTCTTGGTTTTTCACCGGAACCGAATATGAATAGCCCACGCCTAGAGCAAAGTACTCACCCTTGTTTTATTATCAGAACTTCCCATGAGACAGTCATTATTTTTTCTCCATTTCAAAGAAGAAAAAAATTAAAGATAAAAAGACTAAGACACACCACAGGGGATTTTTTTTTTTTTTTTTTTTTTTTTTTGGTTTTTTGGATACAGGTTTTCTCTTTGTAGCTTTGCGCCTTTCCTGGAGCTCGCTTGGTAGCCCAGGCTGGCCTCGAACTCACAGAGATCCGCCTGACTCTTCCTCCCGAGTGCTGGGATTAAAGGCCACCAACGCCCGGCGGGGATTATTTTTAAAGACAAAAATCTACTGCTCTTGTGGTGCTGAAACCGAGGCTGGAGGCTGTGATGTGCTTGTCCAAGCCCGTAGAAGATTCACAGAGAGCAATCTCCTCTGCAAACGGGGTGATGAAAAAGCACTGGTGTGGTTAGTTCATAAAGAGGAAATGGATTTATGGGGAATTCTCTGTACTTTCTAGTCAATTTTGCTCCTAAAAGTCTTCTAAGAATAGCTCATTCGATAAGTACATTTTAGTAAACCTTTAAAAAGGAGATTTAATGATGATCATATAGCAAGCACTTGGTCTGGGATTTAAATACAGGGCACCTTCCTCAGGAAGTCCATATTTCCCCCCCCTAGGGCATCAAGAGGTGACAGCAGTGATTCCTTCATCCCCAGAGCTTTCCGTGTTGAATGCCCTTCTAGAGAGTTACCAGCAAGACTTTGTCACTCATGGCTCCCCCTAGACCTGTTATTGTGTCTGCCCCACTTTCCACACCTGAGACTATGGAGCCTCCGTGTTTCTTACCATGCAGCAAAGTGCCCAGCACAGACATTAAATAAATACCTGTCAAGGGAACATGTATGTGTGAATGGATGAACGGATGGATGGATGGATGGATGGATGGATGGATGGATGGATGGATGGATGGATGGATGAAGGAAGGAAGAGAGGTGAGAACAAGAAGACAGAGGGAAGGAGAGAATAGAGGAAGAGAGAAATGGAATGAGAAGGGAGACAGGGAAAGAGGGAGCGGACAGAAAGAGGGAGGGAGGAAGAAGGATGGGGAAAGCGGGCAGGAAGAAGAAAGGCTTCATGTTCCCGAATTGATAGCGGCCCTTGTATCTTCCTGGGCACTGAGAAGCCCTTTCAGTTACCTTCTTCTTCTCTCCCTCCCAGCACCTAAGTTCCATCCATCGCTCCTGCTATTCCCCACGAAGACTTAAACCCTTAGAATAAGAATTGCCTGCCCCATTTCTGCAAAATGAGTATGTTATTTGGGCAAAATCGGAAAGAAGAGAAGAAATGGAACAATCTTTGCTTTGGAAATTCAGCTAACTGGCCTCACTCAGAATAAGAGCGCCTTCAGTCCCTGGCCGCAGGCAGGCAGTGGAGCCAAGAGTAACACCGGATGCTGGGATGCTGGGAGGAGGCCTGGAAGCTTCAGAGGAGATGCCAGGGTGGGGTGAACTTGGAGTCCAGAAGGCAGTGGTGGGCTCATCTCTGGGGATGAATCTTAGTTTCCTAATCTTTGTCCAGACCCCTTGTACTCGGGCTAAAACCTATCGGATGGCATTATCCAGGGGCACTAAGACATCAGAGAAGGTCCTGAGGGGAGCCAGATGCTGGGGCTGTCATGTGTCCACAGCACATGAAAGGAGCTGAGGTCAAAAAAGAACGGGTAACCCTCTTGCCAAGGGCTTGGCCCTGCCTTTCCAGTTAGTTCTAGCTCAAGCTGAAGCAGACAGTGTAGCCACTGATGCACATCTTAGGCTTCCTGTAGGAGGAGTGCAGTGCAAGGCTTAGAGCCAGGTGAGGGTAGCTAAGAGGGCATCTGGCAGAGCTCATCAGTGGACAGTAAAGGTGTGCACAAGAGTCATACCTGGAAATTATTTGGCTCAGACTACAGACCATGGACATCAAAGTGGCTTGGAAGGTTGCTAAGAGTTATGTACTGTGTGATACACTGTGTGTACTATATCAGTAAAAACCACAGTGACTTCAAGCCTTCTGGAGATGGGTTAATGGTTCCTTTAAATAGGCTCTACTGTGATAGATTCTAGGGGAGAGGAAGCCAAAGGGCTCATTTTTATTCTGGTTACATCTTCCCAGCAGACAATATTTCTTATCTAATATTGATTCTTTACAAAAAAAAAAAAAAAAAAAGCGAAAAAAAAAATTTGTTGCCTAAACAAGATAGATTTATCAGACTCTCTTGCAGCTAGGAGTAGCCACATGACACCACTCTGACCAAGGAGGAAGCTGCAAAGGCTGCAGAAGGGAATGCCTGGACTTCTTGATATAGATCTGTCCATGCTTTATTATTATTTTTCTTTATTAATATCTACTTTTCTTCTTCCAGCCACAGCCACAAAAGGTGATGGAACAAAAGTGCTGAAGCTGCTACCCTAGGCAGCCTGATGTCCTGACAAACAGGGTAAAAAAAAAAAAAAACAGAAGCCAAGGTAACATGGATTCTGTCACCAGCTAAGTACAATCCCTTCCGAGCCTGTACTTTTCACCAAGATGGAGCTTAAGAAAATAGAGAGCAGATCACAAACCACAGCAGCACAGATGCATCAGGCACTGGGCGCATTGCTTCAGCCCTAGCTTCTCTGGTGCCTGATGCCTGGAGGTGTCCCTCCATCTGATTGTCTCCACACCTGGAGGTAGGCTCTATGATAGACTATAAAGGGGCGGGACTCACTCGGGGATGTTCTATGGCTGGACTGAGGGAAGGAGAAGACACGTGAAGTTCATTGCTACTCCCTGTTCCTAGCCCACACAGGCATGCCCCCACTTCCCACCTCCAGGCTCTAACTTACTTCTGTGTTCATTTTCCCTGGGGTTAGAGGAAGGAAAAGAAAAAGTTGTCATGACTAGACTCCATGTTGGTATACCTAAATTAGTTTTGAGCATCATTCAAGTGTCAGCTCCCTACCCATACACACACACACACACACACACACACACACACACACACACACACTTCTCTAATGACTGCTGCCCACCTCTAGTCATTTGCCAGATTTTATTTTTTGTAAGAAATTGTTCATGTCCCTTTTTTTGTGTGTGACTCACTGTGTTTAATTAGAGTTTCTTGCCTGCACATAGTTGAGAGGTTACTTACTGGAACAAGGGCCACTTATTAGTTGCTGCACCACTGAAGAAAACAATACCTTCTCCCAACATTATTTAACTGACAATAGTCCATCATGGAGGGATAGAGCCTCAAGGGCCCCTCCCCCATCTTAATCATGTACAGGTCTTATGCAGATAATCACAGAGGCAGTGAACCCCTGAATGTGAAGGCTTCATTGTGTCCAGAAAACATCCTTTGCTGCATATCTCCCTATCCTCTGGCTCTTGAATTCTTTTCTCTTCTTCTTCCTTGATGTTTCCTGAGCCTTGGAAGAAGATAGGGTTGAGCACCCCATCATCATTTTTCTATTTTCAGTATTTCAACAGTTATGATTAATTGCTCTGTTAATTGCCCTCTGTCACAGTAAGGAGCTTCTTTGAAGAAGTCTGACACAGTACTAACCTATAGGTAGAAATATGAGTATTTAGAAGGCAGCTTGACATATGACCATTTAGCAAAACCATATTAGTAGGGTCCCCTAAGGTCTATGGCCCCCCACCCCAGCCACAGGTCCCTGACTAGGTTTACAGAACCAGGCATGAGTTCCTTCCTGTGGCGCAGGCATCAAATCCAACCAGAAAGTGGTTGGTTACCCCCTTCACCGTCATGCCGCTGTTGTACCAGAGGGCATATCTTTCCTAGGATGTCGTTACTGCAGCTTGCAGGATTCATAACTGGGTAGACTACTGAAGAGTTTTTTTTCCTTAGAAGCCTGACCAACATCTCATGGCACTCTGAAAGCTAGCCAGCAGGGGGGAATCTTTCAGCTCAGCTCCAACTTGATTTCTCTGTGAACTGTGATCCAAGTGTGTATTGTCTTCAGCAACGGGGTCTTAATAAGCTCTGGTGGGTACCCAAGAGCAATGGCAGTAGAGTGTATTGTTTTGTGGGCCTCTGGGACTTCCTTGACCAAAAATTTTTAGGCAGTTATCCCACACCTGGCAAGGGTATTTTCCTTTAATAATTCATAGTTCCTAAGAGGCACATTATCCACCCACGGACAATACCTCTGTTCTAATATTTTATATATATATAAAATTCCTGCAAGCTACAGAGTAGATATGGCTTTTTCATATGTCCTTAGTTTTGATTACCACTCCCTCCCACTTCTTTATCCTCTGACCCACTCCCTGCTTAGACCTTTTGTCCTAGTTAGCCTCTTATCGCTGTGATAAAACACCATGTCCAAAAGCAACCTGGAGTTTATTTTATCTTACACTTCCAGGTGATAGGTCATCACTGAATGAAGTCAGGGCAAGAACTCAAGCAGGGCAGGAACCTGGAGTCAGAAACTGAAGCAGAAGCCAGGGAGGAGGGCTGCTTACTGGCTTACTCCTCATGGCTTGTTGAGCCTGTTTTCCTACAGCGCCCAGGACCTCTAGCCCAGGAGTGACACTCCCACAGTAATATAAGCCCCCCCCATATCAGTCATCAACCCAGAAAATGCACACAGGCTTGCCCACAGGCCAGCCAGTAGGAGCGTTTTCTCAATGAAATGAGGTTTCCTCTTCCTCCAGCTTGTGTGAAGTTGACAAAACTAGCCAGCACACCTTTCCATTCTCACTATTTCCCCCTCCACTCTTACGTCCAAAATGCCATACTGTTCCCATCTCTTAAGCCCCACCCACACTCTACTGGGTCTCTTTCTGTCTTTCTGGCCTTATCAGCACTCAGAGTTAAACGTAGTACTCTAAGAAGGTGTAGCTAGGATCCTCATATGGGGAAGAACACATGGCTTTTGTCTTTCTGAGGCAGGGTTACCTTGTTCAGCATAGCATTTTCCAGGTCAATCGATTTTCCTGAAATTTTCATTCTCCTTCACCAATGTACAAATTTTCACTGTATAAATTTCATCTATATGGACTTGGGCTGGTCCCATTTCACCTCTTCTGTGATGAGAGCCACAGTGGACCTGGAAGTTTTTTGTCTCCGAGTCTCTGGTAAAGGAGGAGAACGTCCATCCTCTAAGCAGTATTGTTTCTCTTAGGGACATTCTTCTGAAGGGCAGCGGAAGCCACAGTACTGCTTCTGCCGTGAGATCAAACACGCCTAAAACGGAAGACAGAATGAGATGCACTGGGTTGGACTCTGCCCTTCCAAATTAGCTAAGACCCAACAGGCAGCACTGGTAGGAAGGGATGCTGTCGGTCCTCTGTCACTCACACATAGACACGAAAGGCTGATGGGGGCTACCGTTCTGGCAGAGACCGAAGGAATTCGATGAAAAGGAATAAGAATAAACAGAGGAATGTCGGGCTACCCGTCTTCAAGCCAGATGTGACTCCGGAAACGGGTGCCGAGGAAGAAAAGCAGCTGTTGGATGTCATGCAGCCAATGCGATGGGCCATGTTGTCACCTCAGGGCACGTTGCGAGGCTTCACCATTAGAGGCTGGAGGTAAAACAGTGAAGTGGGGGCGGGGGTGGATACTGACCACAGCATTGATTTTCGTTTGCTTTAATGACCCTGGTGTGGGGCTTGAAGTGCTAATGGAGCCTTGCTCCTGCTGATGGTTCCATCTTGATGGGATTTGAAGAAAGGGAGTTGGCAGAATGAATTGTTCTATTTAGCCAGATGGTTTCTGCTCCGGTGAAGCATCGGAACAGAACAGAGAGAAAACCATCTACTGGAGAGAGCCCGGATTCAATCTGAAGGCCCACCTTTTCTAAGTAGTGGCAATTCTGAGCTCTATTTCAATCCTGCTAAAAGAGGGGCTGGAGGCATGGGGAGACTTTCTGCTTTGAGTGTGTGGTTCAAGGCAGTAATGTCTGGTCATGCCCAGAGTCCCAAGCTTTAAGTGACCCACTGTTCTGTCCACCCTGTCTTTATCTGCTCCCTCTTTTGCTTTACTGTAGAAAGTACTGTCACCTGTGGGCTCCGGTGACTCCCTCAGACACCACTTTCCACAGGCCTGGGTCTCATTGTCTAGCTGGAGTCCTGGCCCTGACGTTCCCTCTGAGTCAGATGGTGAGAGAACAACAGGGAGTGTTCTTACAGCAGGGCCTCCCTGGAGTGCATGGCCATCTCCTGGGATCTCATCCTGCAAGAGGTTCTTACAGCAAGGGCCTTTCTGGCGTGCACGGCCATCTCCTGGGATCCCATCCTACAATAGAAGCTTCTCTCTTGGCTTCCCAGGTGTTTCCCACTTCTGTCTCTGTCTGTCTCTGTCTCTGTCTCTGTCTGTCTCTGTCTCTGTCTCTCTGTCTGTCTGTCTGTCTCTCTCTCTTTCTCTCTCTCTCTCTCTCTCTCTCTCACACACACACACACACACACACACACACACACATACACACCGTGGTATTCCCTGTCTTCTCGATCACCCCAACCACCAAAAACCAAATTTAAAGAAAAAATTTTAATTGTAGGATACAACATCAACAACAAAAATCTGTACATTTTTATATATAATTAATGATGTAGATTTTATATACAAATGATCTAGAAATCAAGAAGCCAATCCCATTTGTGATAACTTAAAAATAAAATTCTTGGGTCTGGAAAGGTGGCTCAGCAGTTTAGATCACTTGCTGCTCTTGCAGAGGATCATGGTTTGATTCCCAAAACCAACATGGCGGCTCACAGCCACCTGTAACTCCAGTTCCAGGGGATCCAGCACCTTCTCTGTCTTCTGACTTCCAAGGGCACCAGGGATGCAGGTGGTATACATACATGCATAGAAGCAAACCATTCATACATGTAAAAGTAAATAAATGAATCTTTTTAAAATTTTTTGAAACAGGGTTTCTCTTCTCTGTGTAACCCTGGCTATTCTGGAACTCACTCTGTAGACCAGGCTGACTCAGAGATCTGCCTGCCTCTGTCTCCTGAGTGCTGGGATTAAAGGCGTGCGCCGCCACCACTCAACTGTAAATAAATCTTTAGCAATTAAAAATAAAATTCTTAGCAATAAAGCCACCCAACAAAATGAAAGAGGTTATCTGTGTATCCCACAACAGTCTGCTGTACACCATGAGCATACACAATAAGATTTATGGATATGGGACTGGAGAGATGGCTCAGCCGCTAAGAACACTGGCGGCTCTTCCAGAGGACCTGGGTTCAATTCCCAGCACCTACATGATGGTTTACAATCGTCTGTAACTCCAGTTCCAGAGGATCTGCTGCCTTCTTCTGGTCTCCATGGGTAGCAGACACACACAGAGTGTACAGACATACATAAAATAAATAAAGTTTTTAAATGGTTCAGAGACATAGAGTTGGGACTGGAAAAGATGAAAGTTTCTTAAGCAAACCCCCAGGGTCTGTGAGAGGATGTCCTGACCCAGTGTATCCCGGCACCTCCATCCAACTGCCAGCACAAGCTGTTCTTGGGCTTTCCGGTTCTCCCTGCTCCCCAGGTGAATAGATGTCTTCCATTCTTCACCAACTTGGGTCCATCTGTGGGTCACTCTCCTCTGACATTCTTGTTTAAATAACACTTAGAGAATCTTGTTTTTGATGATGCTCTGGATAAAGGAATCTTGCTATGTAGCCCAGGCTGGCTAGTATTTTTGGAGTCTGTCACCACACCCAGCTTGTTTAGATAATTTTATTATGCAGCTGACCACAATAGTTTTTATGATGACATCATGATATAGCCTAGATTGAAGCTGGAAGGGGGAATGAGATAGTCCGTAACAAGGCTGGCAAGTGGTCATAAACATTCGGAGATGAATACAACAGGGAACAGTGATAAGATCTCTTTTATGAAGTGAGGTTTGATTGGAGATTCAAAAGAAGCGAGGGGGCAGCCCCTGGGGACTGCCGAGGGATGAGGACACCAGAGAAAGGGAAATAAACACAAATGAACAGGAAGGGGATGAGCCGGGTGCCAGGGTGGCAGACTTGGGAGTAAGAGAGGGAGACAGAAAGTTGGGGAAATGTCTGGTCATCACTGGCCCTTTAGGCCACATTTGGCAATCAATTAAAATTTAGACATGTAAAGAGGCAGGAAAATATGACCTAGAAGGGGAACAATAAACATAAAAAATGGCATGGATGTCAGAATTAAATACACAAACGCATGAGGATAAATATACTCTCTATGTCCCTGAAGGCAGAAGAACGCACAGTAAGGAGAGATTTGGAGCAGCAGAGTCAAATTAACTTCCTCATGGCTTTTGTTTAGTTGGCTGGCTGGTTGGTTGGTCTTTTTATCTGTTTGTTTTTGTTTGTGAGACAGATTTTGTTACGTAGTCCAGGCTGGCCTCAAATCCGTGATGATACTTCTGCATTGGCCTTCCAAGTGCTGAGAGTAACAGGCATGGACCACCACATTCACAGGATCTAGTAGACATCTCTATTCCGAAAACATATTGAATAAAATAGCAGCAGATTAGAAACTCTTTCAGGCATGTTCAACCTTCTGACATAGTCTTAGTTAGGGTATCTATTGCTGTGATAAAACACCATGATCAAAAGAACTTGGGGAGGAAAGGGTTTTCTTTCAGTTTACAGTTTCATATTACAGTCCATCACTGAAGGAAGTCAAGGCAGGAACTCAAGGCAGGAACCTGACAGCTGGAACTTAAGTATAAGTCGTAGAGGAGTGTTGTACAGGCTTGCTCCTTATGGGCTTTTTTTTAATAGTACCCAGGGCTACTATCCCAGGGGAGCTGGGCCCCTCCCACATCACTTATCAATCAAGAAAGTGCACCATAGGCTGAATCTGGTGTAGGCATTTTCTTAACAGAGGTTCCCTTTTCCAAAATGACACTCTAGCTGGTGTCAAGTTGACATAAAACTAGATAGCACAGACCTTGGGACACGACACTGTTGCTTAAAAAGTTCACACTCAAGAACTGTGCAACTAAATTAGAATAAATTCTTACAATATTTTAAGTAAGTTTACGATTTTATGTGGGCTGAATTCACAGCTACCCTCAGCCTCATGGGGCTGCATGCAGCCCATAGGCCACATATTGGACATCCTTGCTGAAGAGAAGACTGCTGAAATTGAAGATATACTAATAGAAACAATTCAAAATGTAAAACCAAGAAAAAGTCTGGGGCTGAGCAGATAGCTCGGTCAGTATAGGGCTAGCAATGTGAGCGTGAGGACCAGAGTGAGCCCAGCATGCACATAAAATGCTGAGTGCAGTGGCTCGCATCTAAAACCTCAACTCTAGGGAGGCAGGGACAGGCAGGTCTCTGGGGTTTGCTGGCCAGCTAGGTTCAGTAAGAGATCTTGTGACCCCCAAATAAAGTGGAGAATGATTGAGGAAGAAAGCCATGCCAACGTCTGTCCACTACATGTACACACACATGCTCATGCACTTATGCACATATGTGTATACACACACACACACACACACACACACACACACACAAAGTATCAGGAAGATGATGGAAAACATCAAACTAACTAATAAATATGTAATCAGAATCCCAGAAAATAGCAGGCAGAAAAGATGTTTTTTTGAAGATCAAAATTTTGAATTTGATGAAAACTATAAATATATCCAGAAAGCTGAATGAACGCCAAAGCAGAAAAGACATGAAAGAAACTACATTCAGGTGTGTGCATGTGTGTGTGTGCATGTGTGCGTGTGGGGGGGGGTATGAATACAGGTGTCATACCACATGTATGGAGGCCAGAAGATATCTTTGGAGAGTACATTTTCTCCTCCCATCTTTATGTGGGTTCCGGTGCTTGAACTAAGGCCACCAGATTTGTGTAGAAAGCACTTTTACCCACTGAGCCATCTGGCTACCCCTCAAATTTCTTAAAACTAACCATAAAGAGAAAAATCTTAAAACAAAGAGAGAAAACCTCTGAAAGCCCAGAATAATAAGAATTGCTACTGCCAGGCATGGTGATACACACCTATAATGTCAGTACTCCAAAGACTGAGGCAGAAGGATCACTTCAAGTGGGAGGCCAACCTGAGCTACATATTGATTTGAGGCCAACGTAGGCTGTGTAACAAGATCCTGCCTAAAAACAGACACTAGTACCCCTCCCCCATAGATGGGTTTTTCTGTATTGCCAGGTTCCAAAAAATGACATAAAGACATTATTAATTATGAAAGCTGGGCCTTAGCTTAGGCTTGTTTCTAACCAGCTCTTATAATCTAAATTAACCCATCTTTTTTTAATCTATTTTCTTCTACACACTCGTTACCTCGTCTCCATTTTGCCCATCCTTCTTCTTCCACATCTGGCTAGTGACTCCTCCTTTCTTCTTCCCAGAGCTCTCTGTCCCCAGAAGTCCTGCCTAACCTCTTCCTGCCTAACTAATGGCCATTCAGCTCTTTATTAAACCAATCACAGTGGCACATCTTCACATAATGTAAAGGAATATTCTACAACACCCCCCCCCCCAAAGTAAATTAAAAGAAGTTATTTGAACAAAAGGAAGGTGATGTCAACTAGAAACTTGGATTTATACAAAAGAAATGGCTGGAAGTGGTAAATATGTGGGTGGATATTAAAACTGTCTGATTTAAAATATCTTCAAGAGTGCTGGGTTGTGGTGGTGTACACCTTTAATCCCAACACTTGGGAGGCAGAGACAGGTGGACCTCTGAGTTCAGTGCCAGTCTGGTCTACAGAATGAGTTCCAGGACAGCCAGGGCCACACAGAGAAACCCTGTCTCGAACAAACAAAAATAAATAAATAAGCAAAACTTTTAAGAGCTGTTTTATTCTGTAAGAGAAAATTATTAGTAGAGTATCAGTCAGTTACAAAATCTGTACCTGTAACATGTACGGTTGGGAGAGAAGAAAAGGAGCCACACTGCTGGACCAGGCTGCATTTCACAGCTGCAATGGATCTGCACTGCTGGACCGGGCTGCATTTCACAGCTTCAATGGAACTGCACTGCTGGACCGGGCTGCATTTCACAGCTTCAATGGAGCTGCACTGCTGGACCGGGCTGCATTTCACAGCTTCAATGGAGCTGCACTGCTGGACTGGGCTGCATTTCACAGCTGCACTGCTGGACTGGGCTACATTTCACAGCTGCAATGGAGCTGTACAGCTGGGCTGGGCTGCATTTCACAGCTTCAATGTAGCTGCACTACTGGACTGCTGGACTGGGCTGCATTTCACAGCTGCAATGGATCTGCACAGCTGGACTGGGCTGCATTTCACAGCTTCAATGCAGCTGCACTGCTGCACTGCTGGACCGGGCTCCATTTCACAGCTGCAATGGAGCTGCACTGCTGGACCAGGCGGCATTTCACAGCTGCAATGGAGCTGCACTGCTGGACCGGGCTGCATTTCACAGCTGTAACAGAGCTGCACGGCTCAGTAGATCAGCACAGGGAAGGAGAGCGTGGGGGCCACCTCTGTGGATGCCAAAGCAACAGTGAAACAAGGGGAGTCCCAACGAGTTAAGAAAGACAAAGCAACTGCAGGAAGAATCACCAGTAAAAAGACACAAAAGGAAAGGGGGAAATGAAAAGATGGAGCTCACGGGACAAAACAGGTGATAAGCAAGTCTGTATGAGCCCCATGAAGAGTGCTTCCTCTTGGCGCTCTAGTCAAAGGCAGAAATTGTCACACTGGATTTTTTTTTTTAAAGCAAGACATAATTGTTTTCTGTCTTAAGATATTTCAGTTGGATATAAAGGCCTAGTAGAAGTAAGAGCTAGAAATGAGATGCCACGCTAAAATCAAAAGAAGGGCACACTGACAAGAATATTATAAGAAAAAATATTTCCACATAAGACGTGCCACACAGAGTAAAGAATCATTATAAAATGATGAAAAAGTTGGTTCCTTAAGAAGACAGTAATCTAAAAAAAAAAAAAAAAACCAGTTACGCATCTAATGTTAAAGTTTCAAAATATAGGGAGGAAAAACTAATACAGGGAGAATCATAAAAATCTACAACTATGCTTTGACATTTTATATTCTATTTCAATCTTTGATAAAACAAGTAAACAGAAGCCAGGCATGGATTGCACACCTGTCATCCTAGCACTCAGGAGGCTGAGGCAGGAGGATTCTGGGTTCTGGGCCAGCCTCAGCTACATTGAAAACAAACAAAGCAGGAACAAGGGAATCAAGAACGCCATAGTCTTGGGCAGCCCTGGAAGCCAGCTGGACGTCCATGACATGACATGTTGAGAACGTGCTGTTGTGGGACAGCAGCAGAGTGCATGTTCTTTTCTACACTCATGGAACATTTACTAAGATTTGGATCATAACGTGAAGTACAATAAATGTGTAACTTACTCAAATCAAAAGAAAATATATTATTTCATTATGAAGTAAGAAAATTAGGTATTGCTAAGAAAAAGAGATCTGAAAAGTCCCTAAGCATTTTGAAACAAAATGGCATATTTTTAAAAAGCAGCAAGCCAAAGAAAAATTTGAAAGCGTCTAGATGGTGGCTCACCACTGCATGTAACCTCAGTTCCCAGAGATCCCACACTCTCTTCTTACCTCTGCAGGCTCTTGCACACATGTGGTGCACAGACATACACTTAGGCACATACCCATGCGCATAAAATAACACGTATAATTTTGAGAATGTATGTGCATAGGTGTTTTGCCTGCATAATGTTGTTGCACTGCGTGTGTACCTGGTGTCTGTGGAGGCCAGAAGAGAGTGTCAGATCCCATGGAGTTGGAGTTACAGATGTTTGTGAGCCACCATGTGGGTGAAAAATTGGATCTTTTGGAAGAGCAGCCAGTGCTCTTAACTGCTAAGCCATCTCTCCATCCCTAAACATACATACTTTAAAAAGAGAGAAGAAAGACAGCCCTACAGACCTTATGAATATTACAATGTTAAAAGACTATCATAAATTCTATATTGAGTACTATGCAATGTAATAAATCCAACAATTTGATCCTATATAATGCAATAAATTCAACAATTTGGTCCTAGACAATGCAATAAATTCAACAATTTGATCCTATACAATGCAATAAATTCAACAATTTAATCCTAGACAGTGTCATAAAGCAATAAAAAGGTGTACTGAACAGGCAGATTAGCTCGGGTGAAGGCGCCTACCACCAAGCTTGACAACCT
The DNA here is from genome assembly GCA_902168325.1 of Peromyscus nudipes. Taxonomy (NCBI): domain Eukaryota; kingdom Metazoa; phylum Chordata; class Mammalia; order Rodentia; family Cricetidae; genus Peromyscus; species Peromyscus nudipes. The sequence continues at coordinate 21,770 of CABHPH010159760.1, forward strand.
GAGTTCAGTCCCTGGGACCCACACGGTAGAAAGCGAGAACCAGTACCTGCAAGACGTCCTCAACCTCCACACACCAACGGTGGCACGTGTGGGCTTGCACACGCACAACAACTAAATCTAATTTTAATATTCTTAATTATTATTGAAAATGTAATTTTATAAGAGGCATAATGGGAAGAAGGAAGTAAAGTTATCTATATTTTCAACTCACCCAATCTTCAATGTAAAAAATCATAGGTGTCTGCTAATAAATAAATAAATTAATTAATTAAAAGACCACTAAAACTTGTAAGTGAACTTAGCAATGTTATGTGATGCAAAGTAAAATCAATGCATTTCTATCTATTAGCACAAAATAATTAAAAATTATAAAGCAATGACCGCTATACAGCATCAAAAGTAGGAAGCAAGGATCAGTTGGACAAAAGATGTGTGAGAATGTTACCTTGAAAATGATAAAATATTACCAAAAGGATGCAGAGGATCTTAACAATTGGAAAGACACTGAATGTTCACTGATCAGAAGAGTCAGTATTTTAAGGTGTCCACCCTCCAAATAGATCAAAGTTTCCATGAAAGTTTATAGAAATTTATATGGAAGCAGAAAAGAAAACCAGTTGGGGAAATTTCTCCAATGCCTAATTCTAGGATTTATTATAAATGGGCATTTCATTATAATTTATTATAATCAAAATGGGCAAAGATTCAAGGAATCACATCTCTGAAGAAATAGTGATGGCAGAGAAGCACATGAGAAAAGACCCCAGGTACGCCCACATCGTCCTGGAGAATGGATGGAATTAAAACACCTGACTGTATCAAGTGCTATTCAAATGCTTGAATGACTAGAAGAACATTTTAAATGAGAGGATGGTGAAGGGGTCAGATATGAGCAAAGTACAATGTCATGCATGGAAATATCGTAATGAGGTCCATTTATTTCTCATGGTAACTAAAGCAATTAACAATAAATGAATGGCTCGACAACAGTGATCGAAAACAGCCAGTCAGTTGCTTGAAGATGGAGCTGGAGAAAAGAGGACAGGAGGCCCAAGCTACCTTTCAGAAGCAATGGACTATTGCTAGCTTTTCATCACTGGGTAATAGATATTACTACAAAGTCAGCATATCACACAAAGCCTGTCGGTAGCCCCACAATTGGCTTTCCTGCTTCAAGCTCTCTATCTGGCTACAGCCATGGCGCTGCCTGGGGCTACAGACTCATCTCATGACCTGACTGAGAAAGGGTCTTTTTTTCCAAGGCTATATAACTATTGGTGGGGTTCAGACTCTTGTGAGTTTTGGAGCCGGAGCCTCAGTTTCTTATTGATTACTTGCTGTTGGCTGCCCTCCACATGGACGTCTCCCTGGGGCGGTTCACAGCACAGTAGCCTGCTTTACCCAAAGCCAGCCAAGGAGAATGTACGGCAAAATGGAAGATAGTCTTCTGTGGCACAGCCATGAATGTGATTCCCAGCATCCTGTCACACAGTATTCTGTTGATGAGAAGCAGGTCACAGTTCCTGCCCACACAGACAGACACAGGGATGACTGGACTCCAACTCACAGTCTGTCTGCTACAGGTCAGTTCAACACTTAGTGATGCTACTGACCTCATGTGGGTATAGACACATGTCAAAACTAGTTAACCGTGCGTGTCTGAAATGTGCAATTGTTGCATATTACCACAGTTGTAAAAAGTTTGCAAACAAAAACCGACTGGCTGATCATAGATGAATACAGAAAAGCAAAGCATCAACACAGCCATAACAGAGGAAGGAAGTCCCACCCAAAAATGTGAATTCTTCCACAATTAAGAGTTCGGTGTTCAATGGGTGGTGGTGACACACACCTTTAATCCCGGCACTTGGGAGGCAGAGGCAGGTGGATCTCTGTGAGTTCGAGGCCAGACTGGTCTACAGAGCAAGACCCAGGACAGGAACCAAAACTACACAGAGAAACCCTGTCTTGAAAAACAAAAAACAAAAAAAAAAAAAAAAGTGTGATGTTTGCTGGGCGGTGGTGGCACATGCCTTTAATCCCAGTACTTGGGAGCCAGAGGCAGGTGGATCTCTGTGAGTTCAAGACCAGCCTGGTCTACAAAGTGAGTTCCAGGACAGCCAGGACTACTTCACAGAGAAACCTGTCTCAAAAAACTAAAAAAAAAAAAAAAGTTTGGTGTTCCTACCGGAGAGACAAATGATCCCATGGAACAGATTGAAGAACTCAGAAACAGACTCACAAGCTGTAGAAGCCTGACTAACAGCCGAGGTGGTTTTCTGAGTGAACACTGCTGGAAATGACACGGGCACAAGTCAGCTTCCAGATGGAAAAAATAAAATAGCACTCACAAAAATACATTCCAGGTGGAATAGACGCTTAGCTGATCCACAGCCGAACTTTTAGGAGGAAATATGGACATATCGTTATGTCTTTCATATTGGGAAGAATATTTTAAATAATACCAGAAATGCAAACAATTGGATACTGTAAGCTATAAAAAAAACCTTAAATTGTGTTAAAATTACAATCCGTATGGCAAAAATACAGCAAATGAAAAGACAACACTACATTAAAAAGAGAAATAGTTTATAGCTGAACAAAGGATCTCAACACATAATTAAAAAAACCTCTGAATTAGTAAGACAAGTCTAAGCCCAGAAGCAAATGGACAAGCAATATAAACAAGCCATTCACAGTAGAGATGGCATATCTGTGTGTTTGTGAAAGATCCCTAGCTTTCCCAGAAATCAGCAACACCCAAATTCCCATCACACTACAAAATTCTTTAAAGTTTGACAATGGCAAGACAGTGTGCTTATTCACCCCTGGTTGAGACATAACTGCAACAAAAAAGCACGTTCTGGAATAATCATTTGGCAACGTCTAGTGAGTTGAAGATGCAGAGATCCTATTCCACTAAGGAAATTCACATGATTGAAATGAAAGCTTCATTTCAGCAACGCTTTTGGGGTGAAAATGATCAACTCAAGTGTTCAGTGACAAGAAGACGCACCATGTTTCCTGTACAGCAATTGAAAGCAAAGAACTTACACTAGCCAGGTGTGGGTGGGGCTGTAATCCCAGCACTCAGCACTCAGACGGCTGAGGAGGGAGCGTTGTGAGTTCAGGGTCAGCCTGGGCCACACTGCAAGGTCTCAGAAATCAAAAGAAAAATGAACTGAAGCCAAACGTGGCAGCATGGAAAATCTTACACCCATGGTGTGTAAGCCAGGCGTGGTGGTGCACACTTGTGATCCCAGCACTTGGGAGGTGGAGAGGGAAAGATCAAGAGTTTAAAAACCTCATAGAGTCCACGTTGGCCTCAAACATCCATTTTACAGGAGCCAGAGAGATGACTGATTGGTTAAGAGTGTGTACAGCTCCAGCAGAGGACCCAAGTTTGGTTCCCAGCATCCATGTCAGGCAGCTCACAGTTGTTTGTGACTCCAGTTCCAGGGGGGTCTGACACCCTCTTCTGTCTCGTATGAACACCTGCTCATTTGCACAATACCCGTAACTAGAAACAAATCTTTAAAAGCAATCCATTTGCCACTGGGCAAGGTGGTCGACCTTATGGGGAGAGCTGGGACGAGAAAACAAAGAAGACAGGAGAGTTGGGAACAGGAACTCTTGCATAAGCTGATGGCGTCTGCCCAGCGACTTCATTAATAAGTACAACATCTTAGATACAGGTCACAGGGGGCAAATGAACAGGTTCAACAGAAAAGTATCAGACAATTGGACCATGTCAACAGGAAGCTAATCGAGTGCAAACATAACTCAGGCTATGTCAAGTTGTTATAATGATAACTGCACTACAGACTTAGTGGTCAGTGGCCTTTGGACGGACAACCACAGCCCTTTAAAGGCGAAAATGTAGGTTCCCAAAATCCGACACTGCAGCTCCCCAAAGGCCCTTGCCCTAGACCATTACTGACTTTGCCAAGCATGTTCCTGGTTTTAGACACGGCTCCAACAGACACATGAGAGACCATAGGCCCAACCAGAATCTGTGTGGTACACACCAAAAGAGGCACAGTGAGTGGACCGTAAGAGCAAGGTCTCCATCAAGAAAGCAGCCATCTGCAAGGCAGCAGGGCATCACTGAGAAACCCATGCAAGGCCCTCCTGGAGGGGAGAACGCCAGCTTTAAACCCGGCCCAGAAGGACAAATGTCATTGCTCTGTGATGGCACCAGCTGGGTAAGGCCTTCTCTGTCCTTTACAGCTCTTCCCTGGCCAAGTGACAGTCTGGGAAGAGGAGACATATGAGATGCCATTCCTCCATATCCACTGCAGCTTCTGGCCTGAGAGAGGACATTTTAATATCCTTAGAAATGTTGAGTTTGGGTCCACAATAAAAGGAATTACTGACATCTCAGTAGTGAGGGAGACAGATTCAGAGCCAGAGATGTTGAGTGGACAGGAGGCCATGGGCTCATCCAGTATATGGTAAAGAGGGGAGCTGCCTCCATCAGAGCTGGGGCTGTTCAGTTAGAAGCTGGGAAGCATGTGTGTATGATTGACTAGGGATATAGCAGGGTTTCCAGGGAGTTCTGAGCACCATGGAGATGCATCATCTTGCATCTAGGGATGCAATGAACTTTCCTGTAGCCAGCTCTGTTTGTTTGGGAATGGTGTAGAGCAGACAAAGAGCTGTATCTATTCGTCAGGGTGTTCAGGTAACATGTTGGAGGAGGATAAGAACAAGAGGGTGAGTATATGGACCGGCCATAGAACCCGCTGGATTAGGAAGGATGTGAATGTCAAAGATCCCGACAGCAATGAAGAATTGTGGGAATGAGTACAGCTTATCGGTAGTCACCACAGACACCCCTAAAATGGAAGAAACAAGTCTATTAACATATTCACCCCCTTCCCCACTCCTGAACCTCATCATTTCTATGTGCTCTTGCCCTCCTGCCCTGGCATACTCGACACACTCCTCATAAGGTGCTGGGGCTGGAAAATATACCTAAGTCTTAACTCTGGAGTAGTGCCCGTGAGATCCCTAAAGTGGTTCCGGTGCCCTGTTCCTCTCTTCACTATAAATTGCCACCATCTGGATTTTGTGCTTTTGGTAAATCTTATCAATGTTCAGGTGGTCGGGGATCAGGGATGGATGTACAGCTTCCCTTGGCCTCAGTCAGGGAAAAGGTTTTCTTTCTCAGGTCAGAATGCTTTCTGTGAGAGTTTTGGAGAGACATAGAGTACCCACTTCTTCAAATGAGGTCCAGGAAATCAAGGGAAACCAGGCCACACATGCTCTTGTGTGCTCTAGCTACAATAGCAGAGAATGCCTTCCTCAGAGCAGAAGGTCTAAAGTAGATGAAGCTGGACGCCGAGCAGCGATTTTGACAACACAAACTGAGGCATGCCCCGTGAGAAGCCGCCTGACACGGGGAAACGGCTGACCTGCACGTCGAGCTGTGATGGTCAAGAATTCATGGCTGGTGAAGGAAGGAAAAACTAGAGAGTGGTGCTCTAGCTTTGTTCTCACCTGGGGAGGTGTGTGTTCTGCCCTCTGAGGACAGGATCTTGAAGACAAGGAGCCCTCCCTTGGTGATGTGGCTCTGGCGACTGATGTGAGCGATTTAACATGGACACATTCATTCTCGGAGTGAAGGAGGGACTGTGGCCGTGGAGCGCTGGAGTCGGTCCATCCTGGCTCACAAGAGCTGACTGTTAAATTTTCCAGAACTTTGTGAGCTGGTTGTTAAAGACATACATCATTTGAAATTAAGTTACATAAACTAACCATTACCTCACACTAAAAAACAAGGACATCGACTGCTCAGAACTGACTACTTGTTAGTTATTTTGTGTTTTCTGTGTACCTGTGCTCTTGAGGTTATGGGCCTAATGGCAATGTCGTGAATGGAGGACCACTGAGGGTCTCTTCCGGACTAAGATCCAGGGACTTCACAGGCCATAGAAGTCAGCACCCAGCTCCATATTCTCTGGGTCCTGGATGAAAAATACCCATGCTGGATGCCAGGGGCCTGGGGGAGATCAGTTAAAATGACCACATCCTCCAGAACCTGCCCCTTCTCAGCCCTGGGCGTTCTCTCCTCTCTGCATTTGCTTAAAGGACCCTGTGGCCAGATGGTCTCCCTCAGACAGAGAGGCTAAGGAGCCGGCTGAAGAAATATTTGTCCAACCTGGCCTGGCTTCCTTTTCGACAGGAACAAAACTGGTTCTAAGGAGCACAGATGGTGGGTAAGTAAACAGGGCAGCTGTGAAGTGAGTTCAGGCTGGAAAAAAAAATTCAAAAGGTAACTTATGTGTCTGGCTTGCATAAAGGGAAAGTATATAGATCAGCCTCTCCTGCTTCCTGCCCTCCCAACTCCTCCCACAGCCCCAACTGTGTCTGCACCGCCCGCCCTCCTCACCCCCTTGGGGCTAGAAGCAGCAGCTGGCTGTGCCTTGGCTCCAGTTCTAGGAAAACTTACAGCTCCGGGACACTTGCTTCATGGTGGAACCACTCACCTCTCCACCCACAATGCTCAGCGCCTCACCTCCAGGGGCCCTTCCAAGGTCCATCCATGTTCAAGGGTCTTCTGCCCTGAGCTGGAACAGCCCCCATCCAAAGCTGGTCACTTCACTTGGGGGCCAGTGGTCAGTTAAAATGACTGCAACTCAGTGGCCTCAGGAACCTGCCCCTTTCTAAGCCTGGGTGTATTCTTCTCTGGTCACTGTACAGAACCTAGCAGGTTTAGGAACTCAGTTAGATTTCCGACCCTCCCTGAAAACATCTGATTCCCATCCCCACCCTAAACCTGGTAGTGGATTAAGCTCACATAAATATACATGTGCAATGAACATGTAGGAACCCTGCAGATGTGACTCTTTATATTGGCCACTATTTGTTCTAGTGTGAATTCAGTTGTGCCCAAAACGTGTGTGTATGTGTGTGTGTGTGTGTGTGTGTGTGTGACATTTCAGAGATGCATGTGTGCCTGAATGTGTGTCGCTGTATGAGTCCTGCTGTCTGTGTCTTGATGTGTAGCAGTAATCAAGCACAAGCCTGGTAGAACTTTTAGAGAATGTCATCATCCCCTAAAAATAGAAGAAGTGAAAGGCTTTGAAGAAGGGATTCAAAACAAAACAAAAATACACCCTCCCAAATGTATTGCTTTTTTGAGATTCACTATGTTCTCACAAATCCTATGAGCAACAGAAAAACACCGAAGATTTGCATTTTTCTTTATGCTGAGGTGGAATTCCATCACTCGGCTGAAGCAGAGAGAAACAGGGTACCACACATTCCCAGCTCCCCTTGCAACCTCCAGCTGCCACCTCTGCCTCTGAAACGCCTTGAGGCCTCTCTTCGAACTCAGGTGGGGGAACCTGTGGGTCCACTTGGCTCACAGACGAGGCCCATGCCCTTCCTCCAGAGCAGACCTGAGGTCTTGTTATAAAGAATGAAGTGAGAACTGGGGGAAACATCCACTTCCAATAGGTAAAATAAAGGCTCTCTGAACTGTGCATGAAGTCTCCTAGGAGACTAAATCTTGGGCATCTGCAGATTAGAGGAGTTGAACCCAAGATTTTGACGGCATACCAAAGACTTACTTGGGGAAAAAGTGGTCACTGGTCAGGAGCATCCCTAACTAGCAGCAGAAGCGAATACAAATTGTCTCCAAGGAAACCATCTTCATTTTAGTTTGCTGTGATTTTTAATTTTTTTTCTTTAGATTTATTTCTTTTATTTTAGGTGCATGAGTGTTTTTGCTCACATGTATGTCTGTGTACCATAAGCGTCCTGGAACGGGGACTAGGAACAGTTGTGAACTGCCATTTGAATGCTGGGAGTTGAACCCAGATCCTCTGCAAGAACAAGAATTATTCTAACCACGGAGCAATCTCTCCAGACCTTTGATGGGATTTTCAAAGACAAATGTGAGCCCATTATCAAAGATTACCAAATACCAAAGAAATAAACTTCCACTGCCAATTTAGCTCTACCCTGCAAGGGCTTGAGGTATTAAAATGGACTGGAGAGGGCTTCATGAGGACCCCATCCCCATTGAGGAGCTCGTGACATGATGGCTACCGGGGGAGGGAGAGTCTGTTTTCTTCAGAGGTGTGGCCGGGGGAGCTGCCTATACTCCATGGATGCCCCAACACCCATGTGTATATGAGGACATGGAAAGCAAAGTAGACATGAAGTTGGGGGGAGGACTTGATGGGGAGTCTGGGGGGAGCTGGAGGAGAGAAGAGGGGCTAGATACAACCAAAACATGTGAAATTCAAATAATCATTCAAACTATAGTTTAAAAACTGCTAATCTAGATTTTTTTTTCAAATGAAAAAAATATGTGGTAAGTAGACATGATATTGAAACACAATCTGTCACCAAATTTTTAAAAAGGAAATTTCAGGTAGAGAATACAAAGTCACATGATACTAAATGTTTAGACACATTTGGAACAATGGAATGCCAAATATGAGTACAATACCATATTACCAAGAATGACCAGGCATGTATGGGAAAGAATCAAGCAGACATTTCATATGTGAGGGAAATAATGGTTAAAATTTAAAACATGATTTTTTTTAAAAAAGGCCAAATAAAAAAATCAGACTTGGCTAAAAATAAAATTAGTAAACTAGAAGATAAATATGAAGGAATCATTAATAACAAAGGAGAAATACTAAAATATCTTCATCAATATGGAAGTACCATGGTCTTTATACAAAGTGTCTGCAAGAGCTTCAAAGTCAGAACATTTCTTGTAAAGAAAATCCATGATTCGCATTGACTTAGGGCTGACTAAACTCCAGAACTGAAACTCCGGAAGTGCTCCTTTAGGAAGGCCGGAAGAGGCCGGAACATCATTACTATACTCTAGTGGTGGTTTGCAGCCAGAAGGGAAGAGAGACCCCAGCTTGGTGCACACTGAACCTTTAAATGCCATGTCACTGGACTCTGCAGACTTGCAGGCACAATCCTAATAAACTCCTGGTCCCCTCAGGCCTGGAGGCTGGCTCGGTTTTGACTTCCATTTTTCTCAAGGTCACAAATGACTTTGTAGTTCACTTGGCTCCATTTCCCTTTGGATCAGTGTATGCTGGCTTTTAACTCTCCCTCGATATGCACCAAAGGAGTCTCACCTCCCCTGAGAAGCAGCCCTGAAAAGTGACTGATTTGCTTAACATTTATTGTTACAAATATGAAAGCGGCCGCCTCCAGCCAGCTAGCATGTGAACCGGCTTCTGTTCCCTCCTTGGGGCTGACATTTCTGGAAGGTGCCTCTTCTTCGTTAAAGGTGGCGAGGTCTTCCTCTAGGCAGAAAATGGGGAAAACAGCAAAACAAGAGGCCTGAGAAGTCAGTAGAAGGAAGGTCTGCTTGGTCTATCTCAGCTCCCCAGGGTCTCTTTCCCTTGCGATCCCCGCCCCGCCCCTGCCCCCGCCCCCATTACCCATACCCCTACTCTGCCTTTAGTCTAAGATTTCTGGTCCCCCACCCCCACCCCCGACCCCCGACCCCTAGACAAAAAAAAAAAAAAGCTTTCCAACCCTCACACTCCAGGCTCCAGGAACATCATGGAAGACAGGATGAAAAGAAGCCAGAGGACCGGGAGGAATGCTGGGAAACACTGTCTTCTGGACAAGCGGGGCTGTTGCTCTCATGGGCTCAACTGCAGCTGTGGTTACCCGCACAAGGTCAAGCCAATGAGATCAGTGAACGTTCCAGCAGGCGGATTCAGCAGGTTGTAGAATTTTAATTTTTTGTTTTAAAAGGAGAGAGGACATGAAGTTGGGAGGGGACATGTTGGGGGAATAGGGAATTGAGGGTAGGTGTGGTCAGGATACGTTCGTTACACTTATGAAATTATCTAAGAATAAGTAAGAGATATTAAGAAGAAAGCGATTCCCTTCTAGGGCTTCTGGCTTTGCTCAATTCTCTTCTTTGCCCTTCCTCAAGGTCTCTCAGGGTTGGATTCCTTCATGTGCTGTGTACTCCTTGCCTCAGCTAAGATGTAACCAAGAGCCATAATAAAGAAACCTAAAAATACGGACGACTCAAACATGAGAGATATTTATTTCTTGCTCACATAAAGTTCAGGTTGTCTTAACTGGCAAGCAGCTGTCTTCCAAGAGTGGCTGGCATCCAGCTTCTTTCTTTCTATTCTGTGGCTCCGCCATCTTCATTCCCTGGCTCCCAAAGTAGGAGGAGAGATCTCAAAGCATGTTGGTGGGTGGGGACTTTTAGGGGCTGAGCCTGGAAATGCTGCACTTCCTCATACCCCATTGGCTAGATCCCGATCTCATGGCTATGAGAGAATCGCAAAGAAGGCAGAGAGGTGTAAAGGAGCTCTGTGCCTGGCTAGAGGAGTCTTTGCCAAGCCCTGAGCTCCTCACTCTCTTCCTACAGCATCTTCAGCAGATGCCTCTCCAGGCTGCCTCTTCTGTGTAGGCAGGCTCAGCTGCTCTGCTCACTTTCCTGGACTAGGATGGATAATCGCTAGGCGTCACCTCCACACGGATTTCAAGTGTGGTAGTAGCTCCCTCGGGCACTCACTCTCTCAAGAAGTTTTCTGAGGCCTCACTGGGCTTCAGGTGCCAGAACTGACTGATAAAGAGTGGGTGTGGTGGCAATGGCATCACTTTGGCCATACTTTTCTCTGGCAATATTGGGGTTGATTTCCTTTGTGACTGTGTGGCCTCGGTGGCTTAATGGTTGTTAACCTGACAGTCAACTTGACTGGATTGAGAAAAGCAGCTAGAAGGTTAATTAAGCACATCTGTGAGTTCCCAGAGAGGATTAAGGAAGGGAATAAGAGTGGTCCTGAATGCACTCGATGGGGCAGGCCATAGGTGGGGGGGGGGGCGCAGATGGAGTAAATGCAGGGAAAGGAGAGAGCAGGTCACCGCATTCTCTCTCTGCTTCCTGGTCACCATGAGAGCATCCTCTCTCTCCACTACACCATCCTCACCATGACAGACTGAAGCTTGTAAATCTGCCAGGCCAAGCAAGTCTTTCTTCCCTTAAGTTGTTCATGCCAAGCGTTATGGTTAATATAATTGTTTTATATATATATACACATTGTTAGTATAATTGTTATATTGTATATAATTGTTATATTGTATATTACATAATATAATTAATAATTGTTATCACAGCAACAAGAGAAGTGACTAAACGTGGCTGTTGCCATCAGACCAAAAGAACAGCACTTTGTGTTACCTCCTGTCTCCACCTCTGGAGGTTTCTTCCTGTTTCATCACTTCCTCGGCCCCTGGTGGGGGAAGTGGGGGCTTGCAGAGCAGTACTGTATTGAATGTTTAATCAGGATCAGGTAATATAAGGCCTTCGAAAGCAGCCCTGTGATCTAGGCAGCATGAAAAGGTGATGTTGATGGCCCCAGGCAGCCAGGACGAAGGACAGGGCCTGTTGGAGTGAACAGGAGGAACTAAGGAGTGGAGGAAGTCTCCACTGCCACCCTGAGTTTGACTCTGACTGGTTCAGGAAGCTGAGGTTACGCAAGGTCATGTTTGTGGGACTGGGATACTCTCACTGTTGGGAGTTCTTTGGAAGTGGTACTCGGTCACTGTAAATGGCCTGCAGCCCTTCCTGATGCTGGGCTCTATGCAAATGTATGCAAATGTATGCAAATCCCTCCCTCAGCTGAGCTTCTGTAAGGTAACAGGGTTCTTGAGCTAATCCTGAGAGATGGGAGGGAGCAAGAGGGCGAAAAACTGTCCCTAAGTCCGAAGAGGAAATAAACGGCCTTGTCCCATACAATGTCACAGGCCTTGGGGTCATCAGAAATGCCTGCTTAAAATTCAGAATTGCTGAGATTGGACCCAGGACTGCTAATCCCAATCTGCAGAGGCAGGGTGCCGCAGGTGATCTGGACACACACGTTTTGAAACTGTGGGTGTCGGGGCCGGGTTCTACAGGATCTGAGAGAGCTGCTCCAGGCAGACCAAGGTACCAGACTCCTACACTGCTGGGAGCAGACAGCAGAAGTGGCGGTGGCTGGCTCCTGCCCTCCATCATGCATGCAGGTGCAGCTTCTTGAACTTCACGTGGATGAACTGTTTCCCTCCCTCTGTAGATGTAATTACTACTTATCAAAGTAGGAACGGGAAAGTCAGAACTCTGGGGAAGAATAAGAGGTTTCTCAGGGATTGAGCCCCAGAAAAAGAAATATTCCTGGGGGTTGATATATCTGTCTTTGGCACCAACCAGTCTGTGGCTGCTTTACATAATCTTGCTGTTTAGGGGAGATGGGAGGATGGAAGGGATTACCTTCTCACCCTTGTCGGTCCGGCTCCAGATCAGGGAAGCTCTGAGCCAGATCCTCAGCTCTGAGCTGTTATACAAGATTTGTTTGGGCCTTACATTCTTCTGGCATCACTCTGCTCCAGGGAATTAATTGTGAACCCATCGCGACCCCTTCTGTTCTCAGACAGGAATGTGCACAGGCTCTGCTCAGAAACTTGGGGTTTCATGAGGGCAGAAGGCTAGAGGGTGGGTAGGGTGTTCATCTGTGACTGAGTTGATGCACAGTTGCCTTCTGATGCCGGAGGTGAAGCAATGGAGTCAGGAGGTCCAGCCAGGCACCGAGGTCAAAGAGGCAGAGGCAGCCCATGAATTTCCCCTGCGGAAAGCCAGGTGTTGGGACAGAGGGGGGAGAAGTTAATGGCTCTCCCAGATCCTGGCTATTTACTTCTTCTGGTTTCAGACACTTCCCAAATGACTTGTCCAGGCCTAGCTGGCTTCTCAGTAGAGCCTGGATGGAAGATGTTAGGGCAGAGAGGTGAGCAGTGCCAACAGGCCTCAGGAGCCCCAAAGAGCCCCCGCTGTCCTCTTTCTGACAGGCAGCCTGGCCTGGTTCCCAGTTCAGCAGGGGCCACAGGACAGTGACCATCTCATGGTCTTACTCCTGTCATTTAAAGTGTCCAAGCCCAGAGCTATGGGACTATGTGTCATATACCTGCCCTCAAGCCCTTTTCTGAGATCTAGTTTTTTGCCTTGTTCTTGAGGCCCAGTTCCTTTCACGGTGAGAGCCCAGATCTTATACTAATGGCTCCTGGTATTGAATCCCTGATTCTGGGAGCTGCCCAGTAACCTGAGTCTCCTACTCCTTCCTAGGTGCAGCAAAGCCCCATGGGGCACGTGGCAGCCATTCTCAATCAGCCACATGACTGGCCCCTCCATTTTCTGCTAAGGGCAGATTTAAAGTTTCGCTTGACACAGAACCTCAGAGGGCTATTACCAATCCTTCAGATGTAGATGGAGGCTGAAGCTAATTGCTCCCAATTTTTCTACTTTTCCCCAGCTCCCAGAGTATTGCAAGCAGCCAAGACCCCTTAATGATGAGACTGCCACAATTTCCAAACACATGCAGGACAACCTTGTCACTCTGATTTCAGATGCTCAGTTCTAAGGATTGCTGCACCATCATTTGCTGCATCCACTAATTCTTCTGGGATAGACTCCTCCCAGCCTTGGAGCTAACGCCCTAACAAGGACCACTCCAGGCAGAGGCCGACTCCTGCTTTGCCCGTTTCATCGACATGTGCCCTCAGCCATACAATTATATTTTACCTTCCTAAGCAAAACTTAGGTTAATCATGATGTAAATTTTTTCCTTGTTAACTTTGTCTCTTAATGTTTCCTACAAGTTGTAACAGAGGAGACCTGATGGCCTTATGGCCAGTTCTGAACATACGCTAGCCAATGAAAAATGTTCAGCGCTCTTCCATCAAACTAAGGACCTTACATCTTGTACCAGGCAACAGTGACAAATATCAGTCTCACTACCACCTATGAGAAAGGGTTCTTTAGACAGTTTTCTTGCCTATTCTCTTCCTCCAATAAAGGCAAAACTGTTCTGTTTCCATGTTCTTAACTATACTCTCAGTGAGAGTTATAATAGTACTAACAGTCTCACTTTTAGTTTTGGTTTGGTTTGGTTTGGTGTATTCCTAGCTATCTTGGAACTCACTACGTAGACTAGACTGGCCTCAGACTCACAAAGATCTTCTTTTCTCTGCTGGTATTAAAGGCACATGTGATGGTTCGAAAGAGAATGACTCCCATAGGGTCATATATTTGAATGTTTGGTTCCCCGTTGGTGGACTGTTTAGGAAGGATTAGGAGGTGTGGCTTTGTTGGAGAAGGTGTGTCACTGGGGGCGGGCTTTGAGGTTTCAAAGCCCATACCAGGCCCAGTCTTCTTTCCTCTCTTTCTGCCTGCAACTTGTGGATTAGATGTGAGCTCTCAGCCCTGCTCCGTTGCCATGCCTGCCTACCTGCTGTCATGTGACCCGCCATGATGGAAATGTAAGCAAACCCCCAGGTGAAGGCTTCCTTTTATAAGTTACCCTGGTCATGGTGTTTTATCACAGCAGTAGAAACCTGAACCCAGACAGCAGGCATCACCATGCCTGGGCAGTCTCTCTCTCTTTTTTTTTTTTTTCTGGTACAGATGCTATCTCACTCACACCACACACTCCCAGGATGCATTCTGTTACCATATGGTTGTCTTATGTTCTGGATTCTTACCATCTGTTAAGTTTTAACATGGCCCCCTCTGAGACATTCTAACTGCTGCCCTTTCTACATCACCCTTTATACTTGCTATGAAGCAGCTAGAGTAATCTGTGCCCCAAACACCCTTGCAGCAGTTTGGGTGACCTCTGAAAAGGGAACTAATGATCCATCCAACTCATCCCTTTTCTTACCACTCTGGGCATTTCCCCAGGACTCGGAACTAAAACAGCTGGGCTGAGGGCTTCTTTATCAATCAATCACCCCATGTAGCCAGCTCCGGGAAAACCTTAGAGAATTCTCACATCAGCTTAACTTGATTCTCTGGCTGCTGCGGCACTCCAAAAACTAAAGAGGGTTTTTATCCTGTCCTCGGTGTCTGGGCCAACAACCCAAAAACCTCAGGAGGGCTGAGAAGCCCTAGACAGGAGAGTTGACTTTAATAATACCCGGGGGCTGTGAGGATTGGGGAAACTCCTGATAAAATCAACATACCAACTTCCGTTGTGTTTACCACTTCAACTGTAAGTCTTAGAGGCTGCAGAGGATCAGGCCTGCACATGGAAACTTCCATCCCCCAAGTTCCCTTTCCTGCTCAACCCTCAAGTCCCCTGCACCTCGGCGCAGTCTACTCCCACAGGAGATTGCCGCCCTTCACTGTTCTGATTAAAGGACTATCTGCTTCAAAAAAAAAAAAAAATAGATATGCCTTAATAGAACAAAGAGTATAGGGATGCTAATTAGGATTTCAATTCCTGTTCTGTCTCAAAGGGGCATTGCATTATTCTACCCATTTGAATGACAGAGGACTTTTAAGGAGCAAAGAACTCTCTCTACCATACCCTCCCATCCTAACTCTGACCTTTCATGATTAGGGGACATCTCCTAATCCGGCCAAGCAAAGTCTCATGCTGTGACCAGGACCACTAGCCTACAAATAACTTCTCTCCCACTAGTAAAAGCAAATTATCGAGTCTCAGCCCCAGCTTCCATGCTAGCGACAAGCTCTGTCATGCTGCCTACTGCCAAACAGAGATGCTCAGAACTGAGGTGCTTCTCAGCGGTAAAGCATTCACCTGGTATGCCAATGAGCATCCCCAATACCACGAAAACAAGACACACAAAGGCAAACCAGAGAAGTCCATTTATTTGATGCTATGTGAGCTCATAACCTTCTTCCTGGGTACCTTCCAAATGCACCTTGGGGTTATACCAACTTAACAGTGTAGAGCCAAGGCATTGGGAATCACCCACAACCATGGAAAGACAGATTCATGAGCCCCACCTTGTCTTGACTAAAAATCCTGGATGAGGGCTTGAGGCTCCGTATTTAGGACCCCTTGGACCAGTGGTCTTTATAAAGTGTGGTTCCCAGAGCAGCGGCAGGGGACCTGAGAAAATTAACACAAGCTCTCAGTGTATTCCCTTGACTCTTCTCGGGGACAGTAACTGGGACCCACTGTCTGCTCCTGTCACCTTCATCTTCTAACCTTAGCCATCTTGTGTGAGTGTATCTCCATCCCCATTGGCTAGGCTGGTGTCCAGATTTGCGATGCCTGCTGGGGACTGTACTGTCTGGAACAGGGCAGTTAGCCTGATGGCACCTTCTGCAGTTAGATAAGGCTAGTATGTTCTCAGGGCAGTGGTGTAGACCTGGAGCCCACGGTCATTGATGGAGTTTGCACTGGTTACTGTCTACCCTGGGTTCACAACCCTCTGATGAACATCTCTGCTGATGACTGCAAGAAGTCAGAGCAGATGGTGTCCATTCCCAGACTACAGGTTTCCAGATATGCTTGAGCCCTGTAGTTTCATCCTCACCATCCACACCACCCTGGAATACTCTGGTTGTGCCTTCCTGGAGACTCCAAGGCCATCGATGACATCTGCTGGGAAAGCCTCAATCCTGAGCACCCAACCTACGCTAATCTCAACTGTCTGCCTAGGCAGGTTTAGTCATCCATCCCTGCGTCTCTCAGACTTGGGGAAGCCTTAGATGTTGATCTGACAGAATTCCAGACCAACCTGGTGCCTTACAGCCAGCATCCACTTCCCTATGATCGTGCCACTGCCATCAATGCCGAGAAAGCCCACCATGAGCAGCTTTCTGTAGCAGAGATCACCTGCTTTGAGCCAACCAACCAGATGGCAAAATGGACAATATCGTAAATACATAGTTTGCTACCTGTTCTACTATAGTGATGTGGTTCCCAAAGGTGTCGATATTTCCATTGCCACCACTGAAACCAATTGCATTACCCAGTTTGTAGACGGATGCCCTACCAGCTTCAAGATTGGCATTAATAACCAGCCTCCCAAGTACAGGGAGGCAGGAGATAGGTGGATCCCTGGGGCTCACTGGCCACAGACTAGCCTACCTAGCCAGTGAAAGGCCCTCTCAAGAAAGAAAAGAAATGGACAGAACATGAGAAATAACACACACACACACACACACACACACACACACACACACACACACACAGAGCATGAGAGAGAGGAAGACAAAGAGGAGGAGGGAAAATGCAAACTCTCCTCTCCTCCCCAGGCCACTGAGGCAGAGGCTACAGAGATGCGGCTCAGCATTTCCCATTTTAAGAAGCTTCCAGGTGATTCTGACATGCTCATATTTGAGAACCACCGTGCTGTATGTACGATTCTGAGTCAAGTTTGTGGGTGGTTGATGCAAAGGCTTCTAGAATTCGATTCCAACAATGGCCTCCTTGGATCTAACTAGGCCAGGGCAAGTAGTAGAAAGCACACAGAGAGACATCTCAGTCTCCTGAAGGTCACTGGCCTACTGGGAGGAAAGGGCTGGAAGAGACAACTTCTCCAGGACCGGTGACATGCCTGGCAGCGGTTTCTGCTGGCTGCTCCACAAAGCCCGGTAAAGGCCCTTCTGAAAGGTTCTATTCAAGGTTGTTTGGTGAGCAAACAGACTACATTTTCCTTCCCCTGCAAACGGAGCTATGACCAGAGCCAAGCAACTGCAGCTGTGGCCCAGGAAAGAGACCGGGAAAAAGACTGCTCCTCACTTTCTGGAGAGCCAGGTCTCTACGGAGGAGCTGGCTCGCAGGTTCAGGAGAGGAAATGTCTACCAGAAATAGGGTCCTGGGGATAAGAAAACAGATTCTTTCCGCACCTCAAGCCCCGTTAGTGCATCCCTGAGCACCAAGCTGTGGAGACTGTTCACCAGATGGGGACTCTGAAGAACTCACAGGTGGTGGGGGGGCAATGTGGACAGGTTAGCCACCCACCGGCAATCCAATAGTGATGTTAATACCAAGGTGACAACCTAAATCAGCTAGGGTCTGGGCGCTTGATGGTTAGTGCTGAGGACTCTACGTGGACAGAGCGGGCAAGATGGGAATTTGCATGATTCAGATCTGTCAGATACAAGCCTCCTGGAGAACACTGTAGCCCTGCACCCCTGCCTCAGGGGCCCAGCAGTCTCACTCACCTCCATGAACAGAGAAAGTTTTGACTTCTGCTTTGTTTATTTGGTTGGCTGGTTGTTTGTTTGTTTGGCTGGTTGTTTGTTTGTTTGTTTGGCTGGTTGGTTGGCTGGTTGGTTGGTTGGTTGGCTGGCTGGTTGTTTGTTTATTTGGTAGTTTGGTTGGTTGGTTGGTTGGTTGGCTGGTTGTTTGGTTGGTTGGTTTTTGAGACAGAGTCTTACTATGTATCTCTGGATGTCTTAGAACTCACTATGCAGACCAGGCTGGCCTCAAACTTAAGAGATCTGCCTGCCTCTGCCTCCCAAGAGCTGGGAATAAAGGCATATGCTACCACACCCACCCAGCCCTTGATTTATACTTTCAACTACAGTTTATCTTTCATTCTTCAATTCATTTGGGGGCCAGGGATTAACCTGGTCGCTGAGGTACCTTATGGACCGTATTGAATTGAGCCTCAGAATGTCCCGTTGAACACTGTCACTTCTCATACTCCAAGAAACCATTCACACTAGCATGTGACAGTCTAACCTGAATGTCCTTTCCCAGCCTCAGTTTCCATGTCTGAGAAATATGAAGGATGCCATCGATTTCACAGTCATTTTTCACTTTATGAATCCAGTGAGGGAGTTCAAGCTTCCTTTAAGTTCAATTTTTTCTTCAAGCTGAGAAGTCGGTATGCACAATCATAAAATGGTAGAAGTGGGCCTGGGTCTGCATTTTCTGAATCATGTCCCCCAGAAGGAGATGCTGAAGTCCTGTCTCGGGATGAACTTGACTTTGTTTGGAATGTGATCATGTTAAATGGAACCGAGACACCTAAGAATGCTGGGAGCCCCTTGAAGCTAGAAGGAAGCGAGGCAAGATTCTCCCTGGAGCCTTAGGAATCAACTCCCCTATCAATAAGTTGATTTCAGACATCTGGCCTCTAGACCTGAACAAAATAGATTCCCATTGTTTAGCTTCTCTGTTTATATTAACTTGTTTGGGAAGCCTTAGGCAACTTCCACCACCTCTCCCAAGCCAGAGCTTGGCCATTGACCTTCCCTCAGCTGGAAAGCAATAGTTTCCATGTGAACCCTGCTTTACCCTTTGCAAAGCATGGACAAAACCCAAGTTTCCCTCTGTGCTCACAACAACCCTGATGGTCTTGTTGACTCCATTTTAGAAAGATGTGGAAACTCATAACCAGGGGTCAACGCTCCTGGGATCACGTGACAAATGGGCAGAAGAACCAAGACTGAACCCAAGAATTCTGCGGACTTATTTTGAGATAGGTACTGTATATAGCTCAGCCTGGCCTTGAACTTGCTAGCCTTCTGCCCCTGCCGGAGTGCTCTGACTACAGATGTGTGCCACCATGTCTGGCTCCCATCCGATCCTTAAGCCAGATTGCTTTTCTTAAGTGTTTTTATTGGGAGGTATGATAGCATGCTTGCGGTAGGATGCACAAGCACAGACCGTGCAAGGAAGGCATCAGAACTCGCAGACCTCCAGCTAGGGGGAAGACCTGAACTTGGCCCGCCTCCCAGATGCCCCTGCCAATCACTCTGCCTGTCCTCTCCAAGGTAACCAATATTCTCTATGGGGCCAATGCCTTTCACCAGACCGCACACCCCATTCTGACTTGGGTGGCTTTAGGAACTAGAGGAGACAGCAGAAAAGAGGCACAGCCTGTGGGAATGCTGGACGGGGGGAGGGATGCGGGGGCATCGGAGGCTTGGGCTCTCCCTGAACTCTTTCTTCCCTGTCCTTTTCTTTGGAGAAAAACAAGGCAAAGCAACACTGCTAACTCCTCATGACATTTCCAGAAGCATAAAATCCAGGGAGGCGGGAGGGGCTGCCACTTGTCTGAAGCAGTCAAACCAGAGACTTTTAACAAGAAGAGAGGGTGGAAGGTGGGCATGAGGATGGGTTAAAGACATAAGTATCGAGTTCCCTAGGACAGCCTGTCCACTGCGGCTGCTTCCCTGCCTTCCTCCCATCAGGGTAGTTCCTCTTTCCTGGCTGGAGCTAGCAAGATCCACTCCAAGATTAGGAATTCCACTCAGTCTTGCCCGGAGGCAGGAGCAAGCCTCAAAGCCTCCAGTTCTTTCCCACCGAGTTGGCCACCTTTCTCTCCTCAGGGGTCTGGGGCCCTGTTCTTCCTTTTGAAAGGGTAGAGCAAGAAGGAGGAAGAGCCTGGAGCTCTCAGAGAGCTGCATCCAGGAACTCAGTTGCCTTTCTGACGGCAGCATGTGCTTAACTCCTAGGCTTCAGACCCTGCTCTCTGAAGCCAGGGCAAAGGTTGGGTCGCCCACCCCCCTCCTCCTCTGCCTCAGGAGACGGGGTGATGCCCATACAGACATGAGACACTTTCTCAGGCTCCCAGATGAGAAGAGAAAAGCTGTCAGGTCTTCCTGAAGAGGCCAGCCTCTGGGTCACGTGCCCCCAGGCTGCCCAAGGGGGAGGCTCTACCCAGCAACTTCTTTAGATGGTGCCCAAGAGTCAAACAAGGGTTCTGAAGGAATGACAGGAACTCAGGGGACATGCCTGCTCAGCGGCTGTCAACTACAGTCAGTGATGCTCTGCCTGCTATCCCAGCTACCACACTGGAGGCGCTAGAGAAAGGCAAGCGGCTTAGTGGAGGGCTGGGTGAAAGGGCTCCCTCTCCGGAATCCTGTCTCTTGCCTTGGGCCACATGGGTTAGATCTATTGTAGAGAAAAGTGCAATCCTTACCTCAAAGGGATAAGAAACAGTTTGTTCTGGAGTCAGATGTGAGTGACCAGAGCTCCAGAGCACAGATTTAGGTTACCCCAAGTTCCATATTCCAATGTGATACCAATTTGATGAAGTTTTTATAGAAATGTAGCAAAGCCATAGATCAAGGCACTTTTCAGATACATCGGTGGAAGCATCTGAGAGATGGGTTACAGAAAAGCAGGGGAACCTCTGCGGTCTGATGCTATCTGACGGCACTCTCAGCTTCAGAGCTGATAGACAATCGTGGTCTGCAGAACTGAAAAGGATTTCACCTGACAGTCTCAAGGGTATTAGATCAAGTGCAGAGATAGGGAAAGAATGGTTAATAAGGGAGGTAAAGATAGCCCAAAGTAAATTATAATTAGTCTCTAGACCTGCAACAGTCCAGTCTCTGGACAATCTTCAGGTTCTAGTGGGTTGATCCACCTTGCAGAAGGGTTAGTGTGTGTTGAGGGGGATGCAGCTTGGG
>CABHPH010159761.1:0-40372 GCA_902168325.1 Peromyscus nudipes
CTCCAAATCCACATATCTCACATGTCTTCTAGTTGTTTGTTTGGTTTTTGTTTTAATTTTTAGAAAACCCCAATTGATAGTATTCAGAGTCACTTGGTTTTCAACACAATTTAGATATTCCTAAAATACACGCCAATATTTTTATAACTTTAACAACTTTAAAATCCAGTGATCAAGAGTCTAAAGTTGCCTCATTACTCCCATGTGACATCAGTGTATTGTATAAACAGGAAGTGATGGATGATTATGAACAATTCAAGAACAAAAGAGATACTGAATGATACATGGCAAGAGTCTCCTTAGAAGGCCCCCAAACAGTCTTAATGTAGATTTTTATCTTGCTTCCAAGAGAACAAATAATAATAAAGAACATGCATTTTTTATGCTGAATACACCCTTGATAACCAGGTTATTTATCATTAAATGTGACGTATTATCTATAAAGCAATACTACCAAGTTTCTGCATTCTATGACTAAACAACTAAAATCATATTCATTTTAATCTTTAGAATCTTCAATAATCTAAAAAGATTTTTTTAACCACTGAGACTGATGCTTTTCTCACTAGCCCCTGTCTGTCCTCTTTGTCACATCTCTGTTAGAAAAATGGGCATGACCCCAAGTGTGGTTCTGAAATCATTGCACTGTAAAGATATCCATCTGCTCTTTCATTGTCTTTCTTTCATGTCTCTCTGGGCTTGGAACTTCCAGACACATTTCTGTTACTGTCACTGCTACAGAGCCAAGAACTCCTTGGACAAACAAACTGCATTACAAGCTATTGCCTTATGTGCGCTCCAAAGACTTGTCCTTGCCTGGATCCAGAACTTTTACTGTAGAAAGAGTGTGGAATGTTCACCAGGAAGTAAAATGTACCTGGTATTGGATTTGGTGCCAAAACAGCTTTTTAAAAGATGAATATCAGGTATCATAAAACAAAGTTCAGCAAATTTTTAATGAATAGGGCATGTAAAACCCTCCCATACCTAATGTGGTGATACTTCAGAAGTTGTTATTTTTCATGAATGTTTTAAACAGCTTCAACCTCATATATTCTACTTGACATAAAATTGAGGACAAACAGTATATATGATACATGAAAAGACACTATTTTGTTTATTCTTTTCTAGGGTATAGTTGCAAGGGCAATTCATAGAGTAACAGCATCCCTGTTGAGATGAAGTGTATTTTCTTTCCCAATGAATAGACACTCCACAAAGGATTCTGGATCAATTACTTCTGAATTTCTAGCTCTTAAAAGCAGATGTCTGTAGAATGTGTGTGTGTGTGTGTGTGTGTGTGTGTGTGTGTGTGTTATTTTTCCATTTAACTATGTGTAGATATATGCATGTGAGTGCAGCTACTTGAGAGGGTAGAAGAGGGCATTAGCTTCCCTGAAGCTGGAGTTATAGGTGATTGGACTTGCTAGATCTGAGTGCTGAGAACTGAACTTGGATCCTGTGCAAAAGCCATAGATGCACTTAATTACTGAACTGCCTCTCCAGCCCCAGAAGAGTATTCCTTGATATCATCTATTTTCAAAACCAGGAAATTATGCAGGTTTTCCAATTAACCAGATGTCTATAGAACAGACAAGTGAAATAGCAGTTGTGAAGGTTAGACAGTGTCAGCTTCAAACAAACTAAAGTCTCTTGAAAAGAGGAATCTTCAATCGAGGAATTGACGACATTACATTGACCTGTGGACATATCTGTGGGGCATTTTCTTGGCTGCTGATTGATGTGGAAGGGCCCATCTTACTGTGGGCACTGACATCTGGGAGCATGGTCCTGGGTTTTATGAGAAAGAAAGCTGAGCAAGCCATAGAAAGGCAGCATAGTCTCTGCTTTAGTTCCCTCTTCTGGGTTCCTGCCTTGGCTTCCCTCAGTGATGGACTGTAACCTGGAAATCAAATCAACCTTTTCCTCTCCAAGTTACTTTTGGTCATGGTATTTTATCACAGAAACAGACAGTAAACTAAGGCAGTGTTGTATCCTGAAATACATTTATCCAAGTATCACAAAGTATTCTGAACATGTCATGGAGTAGACCAGCTAGACTTGGGAACCGAAACTGAACAAGATATCTTATCTTTTAAAACTGTGTAATTTCATGGCATAAAGAGGCAAGTGTAAAAATGTGATGGCAATTTCCCCAAGGCTACTATGAATAAAACCCAAATCAATAACACACTCTTGTACTGTGGATGAAACAATAGATGTCATTCCTTGAGTGCACCTTGTGTAGTGTGCTCCCCGAGCTCTCGCCTGAGTCCAGTCTCCCACTGCGTCGCTGCTGAGAATGAGGCCAGTGGGGACTGTGACCCTTCACAGGAGGGTGCTGTTGGCCTGGTTCACCATTCCTTCCACCACCTCAGAAGTGCCCTTTCCTCTACAACAAGCAACGTCTACATCTGCAGCAAGAGTCACCACAAAGCTCTTCTTCCTTCCGCCATCTCAGGAACAGGTTTAACTATCCAGTGCAGAGCCCTACCAGCAGAGATGTGTATACATGGGTGTATTTTTTTTTAAATTATAGAAGTTATTTCATCCTCAGCCAAGTTTGGAAACTGCTGATCCAAGAAACTTCCGCTGTGATTGATTCCACCCAGCTAAGCTAGTGAACAGTCAAGCACAACACCTGAACTGGGGTGGGGTGGGGGGGTGGATTGAGAAGATTCCTGGTCCCTGATCTTTTCCACCCTTGTGTCTCTGAAATGACTTTTCAATTAAGACAAGAAAGGAACTACGTCAGAAGGTTAGCCATCATTCATCTGGTCAATGCAAGTGAATGACAGTATTTCTTTCTCTGCACAGTGTCCAGTCTCAGCAGAAGCCATTCATTCCAAGTTCACACAGGTCAATTGATAAGCTGTGTTATAATAATTCTGGAACCCTACTACATGGGAATGAAGTATCCACCTAATATAACCTCCTTCCTGGGCAGGATTTTATGTTACCTCATTTAGGCTTTCCATAGGCCTACTCTTCTTGGAGTGATTAATAATTAACATCTTGGGGCTGGAGTGACAGCTCATCGGCTAAGAGCACTAGCTGCTCTATAGAAGACTCAGGTTCCATTCCCAGCACCCACAGGGCAACTGACATCTGTCTGTAACACCAATCCAAGGGGATCTGAGATCCTCTTTTGGTCTCCTCCGGTACCAGGCATGCACATGGTACACAGATCCACATGCAAGCAAAACATCAATAGACATTAAAATAAATAAAAGCAATTTTTGAAATTAACATTTCAATTATCTTTTACTGTCTTTTTGTCTTAAGACCAGAAGTTTCTTTAAGGTGAGAGCTCTTTTCTTTCTTCTCCCTGATCTCCTCTCCCATTTCATTCCCTTCTAGCTGAGTTTTGTAGAAACATAGGTGCTCAATTAAGAACAAAGCAAAATATGACGTGAATCACATATTCAAAGTTTTGTGTTCTTTTTTTCCAATGAAAATAAGGCCCAAAATTCCAAAAAGCAATCCAAATACACTCTTTTCAGTAAAAAAAACTTCAAAATCTAGTATTATCACTGCTCTCATATCCACAGGGCATCAAAACTGTTCCCTAGCCATTCACAGCCAGTGTGCTCTTTATTGTGCAGCAGAAGTGAATGTCCGTCACAATGCTGACAATACTTTAAGTCAGGTGGGAAACATGCTAAAGTAAAGCCAAATATAGACTTCCAAAGGCTCCAGACTGCATAGATTAGTAAGTATTTTGTGCTTTGAAGATTTGCACCAGTCACTGAAGACTTCTTCTACTGGTTCTTCTTGATTTACACTTAATAGAACAATGAAATTATTGAAATTATGGTCATCCATAAACAGAAGAAATTTGATACTTATTAGTCTGTTTTGTGTGTACTCAGTTTTGTCTGAATCACTTTTATTCAACATGTAACTAGCTTCCATATGGTGGACTTTGAGTTGGATTAAAGAACCACCACAGCCAGGCTTGGTGGTGTATGTCTGTAATCATAATCCTTGGAAGGCAGAGGTAGAAGGACCAGAAGTTTGAGGCCACCCTCAGCTTCTTACCAAGTTTAAGGCCTGCAAAGGCTGCATGAAAAAGCCCCACCCCACCCTTCCCTAACAAGGAATCACTATGATTTTTAAAGCCTATTTTTAAAAATTAATATTAATAAGGATTAAACTACTGAATAGTATTGGCAGCAATGTTCTCTGTAATTTAAAACTCAAAAACACAAATTCTTTCATGACATAAACTTCAAAATAATTTTATGTGTCATGCTAGGTCATCAGTCTCTTAAGTCAACTCAAGACAAGCTCTCAGAATGCCGACTCCATCAGAGGACAGGTAGACAATGAATCTGAGTAATGAGTAAGCTCTGAAAATATGTAGTTCAGTTTGGTTCCAACTGACAACAACAACAACAACAACAACAACAAAATAATGTAATAGTAGTAGTAACAAATATTCATCTGTGATGAACTGAAAATCAGTGGCCCTTCCCTTCATATAAATGTTAAAATCTCAACCCTATTGAGATAGTAATAGGAGGCTTGGCCTCTGGTGAGTGATTGGGTAATAACAGTAGGGCCCTTATAATTGGAATTAATATTTCAATAAAAGGGCCCCAGAGAGTGCCATCACCCTGTCAGAAACAACAGTCTGAAACCTGGCAGAGAATCTCTGGAAGTCGACTGAATCAGAGTCCTAACTACTGATTTATAACCTCCAGAACCAAGAGAAATAAAATTCTGTTATTTATGTTACTTGGTCTATAATATTTTGTTGCTATAAACTGAACTGGCTAAGATATAGGACTCACTAGAAATTTTTCTAAGTTTTGCACTTACGTCTTAAGTTTATTGTGAACTTATACTTTAGACATTTTAAAAATTATATTGAAAAATAGACTATCAAAATATTCAAACAGGTGAAATAAAATACTCATGTGTTTACTTGTTGAATATTTTTGTTATAATTATTTTATTAAAATTGATATACAATGGGAGATTTTTAAATCCTTTCCTCTCTGTCTTTTTTTTTATCTTTTAAAACAAGTGAGAGAGGGTCCAAATTTTATAAAACAGTGAAATCTGGCAAACAATGACAAAGCCTGACACACTGTAAACATTTGATATGAGAGAATGACAAAAAAAGAAGCAACAGCAAACTCTGTAGTTTATTCCTAATATAATTCTGTTGCTATGGCTTTACTCTGTCTCTGTGAATGGTACATCCAGACGGTCCTTGGAGTGCCACTTAGCATCTCTCTCTTCCTCCCCACATATCTCCTCCTTCTCTAGACAGTACCCACGTTACAGTAAATTCCTCCTGGTATTATATGAGAAACACTGCTCACACACATTCACAATTCTTCAGCTCTGTTATTAATACCCTCATTTGACTGTCCACTATTTCTCAGGTATTTCACATAGACAGCATCTCAAATACGGTTCTGTCTTCTTGCTAGATTTTATTCCAGAGTATTTTTCTCCTTCAGAATCAAAGATTTACAATTTGAGATAGAAATTTAATCATGTCTCAGCTCTCCTCTGTTTTCAAGGTAATTCCAAAATGTCTGTCATGAATTTAGGGGTTCAACATTGTCTGGCCTTGCCACCAACAGCTGCCTTGTTCCCTGCTCTTACACACACGACTGTTCTTTAATTTATGGACCACAGGATTTATTTCTAAGATCTAGTTACATACCTGAACCATGTCTGGCACATGACTACACACAAAGTAATGGGTGATAAATTTATCTTAGTGGATGTACAGAAGAAACAGATGAATGAAATGTAATATAACAATATAATGTCATAGCGGATGGAAATCTAGATAGACTGTTCCTGATACACCAGGTAAAATACATAGATCACTTGCCTCAAGAAATACCCACTAGTCAGCACCACTGCATAATACCTAAAGAACTTGACACCACGTACTTCCATCACAGGACACAGAGAAATCAAGTTGGTACTGACAAGAAAGTTTCCTCTTCAATGGCTAGCTTTCATACCAGAAAATTGCCTACCTATGACTCCTGTATGCTACAATAACGACCAGCATGGCAAAATGTACCCATGGGTAAAATAGTAGCATGGATGTTATTAGGTAACCAACAATGATCTGAATGGAAAGCCCATTTCATCGGAGGAAACACATGCCTGGCTGTGTACATATGACCAAAAACCAATGGTTGAGGATCGATCTCATATGAACGTACATATGTTCTCACAACAAAGGTTATATCTATATCACGTCCCTTCCCCCAAGGTGCAGGGGCCAACTCAGAAGAGCAGGCAGAAAGACTGTTAGAACAAGAGGTAAGGGAGGACCAGAGTGAAGGTGTCTCGTGGACACGACAGAATCACTGCTCTCATGAACTCACAGCAGCTGGGGTTGTCTATACAAGATCCATACAAGACCAAGCCAGAAAACATTCCAGCATGGAGAGGGATCAGGCTCATCAGCCTCCACTCCTAGCTGCACAGCTATTGATAAGTAAGAACTTCTTGCCGAGGACGAGTCAGTTTTGTTTAAGGTTGTGGCTCCTTATAGGTCAACCAAGCTCCAGGGGATGGCCTCACACCTGAGTACATGGGCAGCACACATTGAACTCAGTTGGCAATGAGCGAGTGGGGAGGGAGGGGGAGGGAGAAGGAGCATGGAGGATGGGTCTGAGAGGAGTTAGGAGATAGAATGAGGATGAATATAATCAACATACATAGTATGCATTATGAAATTCTCAAAGAATTAATAAAAAATGTTATGTTTTCTTTTTTTAATAGGGAAAATGCTTCAATATCAGAACTCTTTAGGCATCTCAAATTAAAACAGGAAACTTCTCTTTTACAGGCTATGATGTAATGCATGGGTTGACTATATAGCTTCAAACGATGTGTTGAAGTTCTGGGGCTCGTATTCAGAACGTGACCTTACTTAGGAATAGTCATTGCAAACAGTTGAGATAAGGTCACACAGAAGGAGGACAATCATTTAATTCGGGGTAACTGGTGTCTGTACAGAACACCTTGTAAAGATCAAAGCAGAGACTGGAGTGACAGAGCTGTAAACTGAAGAAAGGAGAAGTTGAGAGCTGCCACCAGATGCTGAAAGGCAGACTGTAACAAAATCTCAGGGCATGTATGGTCTGCCCGATGCCTTGATTTTAGAATCCTAGTCTGTAGTCTACGACTGAGAGAATAAATCGCTGTTGTTTTAAGCAACCCGGTTTATTTGTACCTTGTTCAGCAGGCCTCAGAAGCTAACACAAACATTACTAAACGTAGGAGAAACTTTTAAGAGGAGATTGGATGAGCAAGAGAACATGGGAGGTGTGGTCATGTAGGATAAGGGTCTCACTGAGATCAGCAGGTTTTCGGGAGAAGCTGGCAAAGATGAGGTTTTACTCTGCAATGCTTGCTAAGCTTGGAGAACAGAGGAGCCTGATGACTAAATTTTAGTGTGGAAACAAAAGAAAACAATGTTTGTGATCATTCCGGTAGAATTAAATAGATTTTCTCTGAATTTCAATGGAAAATTTATTGAGTGAAACTTAGGGTTTGTTGAAATTCAGATGTGAGGGCTGCTGATTGGTTCCCAGCACCAATCTCTTAGGGTTCATAACCTCCTGTAGCTCTGGCTCCAGGACATCTGGTGCATTCTCTGGACTCCGTGGCATCTGTGCATTCACACACACACACAATTAAAGTTAAAAATAAATTTTAAAAAAACTGAAATTAAGATGTTTACCACGAAGCATTTAAATTTCCAAATGCTTCCCTGAAGCATGTTTTATATAATATCAGTTTATGGTTTTGTTTTGTAACAAGGGAATACAACATGAGTGTCTCCTGCTGGGCTACAGGGAACTGAGGTTTAGCTCATCTATGGTTGTTTTTCATCCCATGGGAGTGATAGGTGGAGTTTTGATTTTACATTGCCAAATTTTAGAACTTGTACATAGTTTCTACAATTCTTCACCAGTTAATTGGCCACATGACATCCCTTTCTGAATTACTTATTTTCATCCATCTTTAGGTTGGCTGAATTTTCTCAATAAAAGTGTCTTTCCTCCTTTCCTATATTAGTAGCCCAATTGTTCTAAGTTTCTACATTCTTGGTCATAGTTCCTCTGTAATGTTTAAACTTGAAACATAATTTAGCTAGAAATACGATTCTTTGGTCATACTTGGTTTTTCTCAAAATACCACAGATGTTGCTATGCTCACGGTTACTCACTGAAAATAGAACATATTTATTCCCCTGGTTTTTAAAAAGCATCCAGGATAATGTTATGATTTTGTTCATTATTCTCTTAGTTTAGTAAATTTATTAAGAAGTGATTTGGTATCAGTCATTAGATCTCAGTTTGTCCTGGGCCACCACATGCCATTTTGATTTGAAAATTCAATTATATTTTCTTTTAAAGAAAAAACATATTTACTTATCTTTATAAATATTCTCTTTTTCTGGAGTTACAGTTATGCACAGGTTTGTGCCCATAACATTATTATATTTGTGCATATTCTAAGTTTCTGTAGTTCCAATACATCTACCCATGTTTACTCTCATCTTCCATTATTCCTTTATTTATATAATTAATTAATTTAATTACTTTTTCCATTATTTCCTTTATAATTCTAACTCTTTTTGTTGTTTTATAATTTTTGTATCATTGTGTCTCCTTTGAACGCTCTCTTTTTTTGTAAATGTTACATATGACTATATATAGCTATGGATAAGTGTATATATTATAAGTAAATATACATGCAGTTTTCAGTTTGAGAGTATGGACAACTGTGTGTCAGATAATTATCTGTCTTTTGGATGACTATTTCTGTGATGTATGTCTAACATTTATAAGCATTTGCTATTTGCAGACACAGTTCCTGCTAATTATCTCATTTACTATAGATGCTTCATTTGCTTTGCATATGTTATTTTACTTCTTTTTATTTGCATATTCTGTCCTGATTATTAGTCATCTTTGAAGGAGTGGGATGCACTACTTATTAGAGATTATAAAGCTACTTAGCCAGAGTGAAGTTGTAAAATAAGTGAAGTTTAAACATACTCTGTGGGTCTTGTATTCAACATACTTCCAAAAAACTACAATAATTTATTATGCTGTCAGACTACTTACTTCTGTGTTTCTGTGGTCAGTATTACACTTAAAAGTCTCAATTTATTGCAGCCTATAGCCTTTACTATTTCTTATCCCCACTGCATTCTATTCTACTTCCAGCTGTGACAAATTCATTACTCACTTCTCTTGCCTTTGTGCTGAGTTCAGTCTCAGAACGGGGGCTGCAAAGTCAAACACAGAAGGACCATACATGTAACAGTAAAAGCATATAATTAAAAGTATAACATATAATAGATGCAAGTGAAAAATAATATAAAGTCCAGAAGTTTTGTTCATGTTTCATACAGTCAATGAAATAGTTATTAAAACATTTGATAAAATAAAGTTTGGGATATAGCTATCTTGAAAAATAAAATGAGTTTAAAATTATATTGTCATTGTCTTGCCTTCAGAAATATAGACTATATGCATAAAATAATGCCAATGGGAAGTATGCAACATGTTAATTGTGACTACCTCTGAGCCCCATAAAAATTATAAGTGACATTTAATTTTCTTCATTATGATTTCATTGAATCTTCTAAGCTGTTACCATTAGACATGAGTCTTAAAATATGGACGAGTAAAATTCTATGAACAGTGTTAAAGGAAAACAGACATAGTCCTTTAGAGTGAACATTTTTAATTATTACTGTAATGTTACTTTGGAAATCAGAAAAGGAAAGACAGAAACATTCATTTCATGACATGTTTTCAGGATGACGAGTCCTGAACCCCCTGTTTAAACAGGCCCCTTCACCAATCACACAGTTACATTATCAGGCTAGAAGAACAGTCTATCTAAACATGAAGAGATGTGACGTGCCTAGTCTGATTATGAAAAAGAGTGGAAAATTAAAAATATCAAATTATCAAAGAAATCATATATTTTAAGGTTATCAATTTTCTCCCATTGCATTTTATCTTTTAGTATGTTAAATAAAATATACTAAACTAAGCACTTGGATACTCAATACCTCCAACACACATGCCAAAAATACTAACAATAGCAGTAAGTACAATAAATAAGTGTCTGAAGCACTTTCATAATGAAATTTATATTCTATAACTTAGTCTTAACTTAAGCAGCTAGAAATTGTTAGATATAATATGGTTTCCAGCAAAACAAAAGAAATAATTTACTTCCTAGTTGATTGTGTCATAGAATACCAAACATTGATATTATAGAAAAATAAATGAGTTCTCAGTTTAATAAAACTGGTACTGCATGCTCAGGTTTTAGATGAAGAATTGTAGGGACTCAGATTTATTTTTAATTTCTATTTTATTTATTATTATTATTATTATTGTGTATGTGTAAGAGAGAGTGTTGGCATACATGTGCCACTGTGTCTATGTAGAAATCAGAGGCCAACTTTAAAGAGTCTGTTCTCTCCTTGCACTGTGGGATGTGGGGTGTCAAACTCAGGTTTCCAATCTCATACCCCCAGCACTTTTCCCACTGAGCTATCCCATCAGCCCTGGTCTTATCAACACTCTCAAGTCAATACTTCAATAAAACTGTAGAAGACAGAAGTTAGCACCATTTGTTACTGTGCTGGATATCAGTCAAACTTTTCATAATTCCATAAAACCTCTGCAAAGCCTTGAATTAGCTTTCTGAAAAAAATTCTTCAAACATCTAATTGTCTTAGAAAAGCATCTAAGATATATTTCTCACATTATCTTTAAAAAACAGCTGTTTTATTTCAGAGATTGCTTTTAAGAGCTATTGTAAACCATTTCACTATTAAAATGTCCTATACATTTATTTCCACGTCATAGGTATATACACAGAATTTTTCATAGCCTGAGTTCTTCTCCGGGAGCCTACACCTTAATGCTCTCTAGTGCTTTCCAGAGGTGCCTGCTCTCATTCACAAAAGTGAGGTCAGCTAAGAGATCCTCAACCCACTGAGCACTCAGGTCTGTGTCAGCAACCACCACCGGCAGGGTTTATGACAAACGAGGAGCCAGGCTTCCAGCTGAATTTAGTTTAGTTATTTTTGTTTTAATGTATGTGTGAATCAATTAATCCTGTCATAGAAGGGCATCGTAAACTGTGTGCCAGAGTTAATGACTCAGACATTATCACATCATTACACCAGCTGGCATCATGTAGCATGTGTTGTTTGTCATAATATACGCTGCCATGCCTAACAACCATTAATTGTTTACACGAACAGTCATATTTTTCTTCAAAGAACCTTCAGCGACTGGTTAATATTTTGAAGGCTTTTTAAGTGAATAACTATTTTGAGGAAAAGATACCCTTACCAAAATAGCCCACAATGTAAAAACCTGTAACAGGGAAAGAGATTTAGAAGAGGGGAATGTCTTCAGGACCTTTCAAAGAAAGGCATTTCAAAGAAAATCCCCATGCTATGAAACCAGCTGAACCAGACTCACCCAACTACTGCTAGAATCCGAAATACATGGAACGATTCCTTCTGAAGTAAAAGTTGGTGTTGTTCCCTACCAGCATGCTTTTCAGAGGAATACTGGGGGATATGCCTGAATTATCACCTGGACTTCCTGAGAGAAGATACAGTCCTGCATTTAAACGTTTCTAAAAATCATTATAGGAAGCTCAGCTATTGTGTTTCTCTTGGCTGAAGAAAGGAAGCATGTGGCCACCACAGCCCAAAGTCGTAGTTTACCAGCTTTCTGTGAAATGGTTTTAGGCAGCCTCTTAACAATGTCATTGGCCATATGGCTTTTCCCAGCCAAACATGGCCACCACCATGAGTTAACGTAAAGTTCCAAAAGTTGGAAGAGTAAATCACGGCGACTGTTATCTCCTCTAATTCATAGCTTTTCCACTTTGGTTCATATTCCTAACAAAGTCTAAATTAGTCAAAACGACTCAGTAGAAATACAAATGTTATGAAAACATGAATGATTTTGCAAATAAGAAGCAAAAAATATAAACAGAACACAGGTAGTGCACACAGGAAAAGAGTTAAGCTGGATGACTATGAGGAAAGACCCAAGTACCCAAAAGCACTTTGCAAAATGTACAAACTGCTTTACAACTGCAGTGTGCCACTTCAGCTCTGAGTACAACTGAATCCTAGGGTTTGTTTGTTTGTTTGTTTGTTTGTTTTCTAATTCAGTGATAAAGAAGAGGTCAAAGGATCTCTCTACAGGAAAAAGATTTATTTCTGATTTTTGTGGTGATACTGTGTTCCCCAAAATATTGTGCACCCTAATAAACTTATCTAGGATCAGAGAACAGAACAGCCACTAGATAGACATATAGGCCAGAAAATGGTGGTACACACGCCTTTAATCCTAGCATTCCAAAGGCTGAGATCTGTCTGGATCTCTGTGAGTTCAAAGCCACACTGGAAACAGCCAGGCATGGTGACTCACGCCTTTAATCCCAGGAAGTGATGGCAGGGAGCAGAAAAGTATTTAAGACGTGAGGGCCAGGAACTAGAACTGGTTAAGCTTTTGGGCTTTTAGCAGCAGTTCAGCTGAGATCCATTTGGATGAGGACACAGAGGCTTCCAGTCTGAGGAAACAGCTTAGGAATTGGCAAGGGGAGGTGGCTGTGGCTTGTTCTGTCTCTCTGATCTTTCAGCATTCACCCCAATACCTGGCTCCAGGTTTGTTTTTATTAATAAGACCTTTTAAGATTCGTGTTACAGAAAGAATGCTTTGAAATTTTTAATTTTCAGGACTTGGAAGTGTATACTATAAAATGCATCATGTATTTTTTATTATTGTAATCATAAACACAAATGAACATCTTTTCATTTTGAAGTAATGAAATGAGATGTCCTCTGTCCTCTGACTACCATTATATTTTATCCTTACATGTTTATATTCTTTAGTGAAATTAGGAGCCATACTTTAAAAAAGAAACAAAGAAAATTCAATATGCATTTATCTATGGTTCATCTGAATGGAGAAGTTTTTCTTTGACATCTTGAATAATTGGCTATGGTGATGAAATGAAATACAGATTCTCAAAGATTGTAGCTTAGTCATTGTCAATTAGCCCACCTGTAATCCCAGCTTTCAGGGTGGAATTTCAGACATTAAGATTGTCCTCAGTGGGTTTTTACCAAATGCACACATTGGAAATGCAATCGCACTTTTAAAAAGAACCTCACAAGTTTAATTTGACGAGTAGTTCACAAGTATTATATTGTGTCACATATTATATGATTCTTTTTCAGAAAGATAATTTGTCATCTTCTACAAAAAAGATACAATGTCCTCAAAACTTGGGAAGGTTTATAGCAGTTTAAAGAGAAAAAAAGCTATCAAAAATGAGCAGTATGAACTTATTTGCAAAATAAAAATAAATTAAATTTAGCACTTTTTATTATTATCAGTTGGTTGAAGGATATGGATTGTCGAGCCACCTCCTACATGATGCCTATCTAGAGATAATCATATAATATGTCCTATGGGAGCCTATCTAGAGATATCATATAATATATCCTATGGGATGCCTACCTAGGGATATCATACAATATATCCTATCGGATGCCTATCTAGGGATATTATACAACGTAGTTCATACACAGCCTAGGGTGTGTGTCAAAAGTGAGGTTGATGTGCATATAGCTGCTCTCCTGGAACTTCCACAAATCAGATATGTCTTGCAGATAAACAGAAAGACACAAACACACACAAAAGAAAGCTTAAAAGCATGGAAGGAGGAAGGAGAGGGGAGAAGGAGACAGGGAGGGAGGAGGAGGAAGAAGAAAAATGATCGCTATTCAAACTTTGATAGTATGAAAATACATAAGTACATGATATTCTTTGTAATGTTTTAAGAATGATTGCGTTAAATACACAGTATTTAATTGATTCAGGAAAAGTAATGATCTTAATAGATTTGATACCTTATTGTTCTATTTACATATATGGAACCTTTAAAAGCTGTCCTAACAATTCTCCTTGGCCATTTGTTAAACAAGATCTCCCCTATTCCAGGCTGACTTCAGCCTCGCAGCTAAGGATTACCTGGAAATTCTGACCCTCACAGCTCTAGAGCTGGGACCCCAGGCCTGTGCCAGCACACCTGGTTTGTGTGGTGCTGAGGACCAAGCCTAGGGCTTCATGAACACACCGCAAACACTCCACCGACTGAGCTATGTCCCCAGTGCCCATGCAGCCCAGCTTAATCATGCTGTATTTAAGAAACACCACAATGACTTTCCATAATGACTCCTACAAATGTTTATAAAATACTCTTATGGGAATTTTTAGAAAATCAATACTTTTTCAGAAAAACAGTATCAAGTTGACATGAACCATATTAAAAACCAATTTCATGAACATCGTTTTTCAAAACGATTTTACAATGATAGATTGGTTTGTGGAGATTGGATCTACATTCTCACATGCTCCTTTATGAAGCTTGTGTTTCATTAGCATACTCAATTGTGTCAGTTTTATTAACAGCACATCCATTTACTCAACATCAAAAATGTGGGAAAGAGCATTAAGATGAGAGCCTGAGGTGAGCAGAACTTGGGAGTTTAGGGTGTCTACTCATCACACATCTGTGGCTTTGTCACATGGTTTTATGTTCATTCTTTGTGATGCTTAAGACAATAATCCTGGATATATTATTAGAACACACTAAAAATTTAACATTCTGCTTAGAAGACAGGCTCCTCACATGTGGCAATGTCAAAAGGCTCCCACTCACCATACAGAGAGATTGTCTGAATTCTCATTATTGCTATGGAAATTTTTAGATTCTGACACATGATCAGGGTTGTTGCTAGTTCATTGTAAACTACTAGTGCTTTGGGTATGATCATTATCAATCAAGTATAATTTGCATAATGCTGGTGCATATTTTTTCATAAAGAATCTCTTTGTCCTTTTATGGGTTTTATCCTATCATTTTCCAAAAGGAGATATGTTTTAAGAATGTGAACCATCAGGCACATAAATAAAAACCACTAAAATCATGAAAGGTTTCCTACAGAGGGGAAGGAAATATCCCTAATACATACAGACAAGTAAGAAACTACAAGAATATATTAAGAATACCTATAAGTAACTAAAAAATATATAGGTAACCAGGTAAAACGTAGTTCACCCTTTTAGACACTTCACAGAGAAGATATTGAGATGCCTAACAAATGTAGGAAAATGTCTGACAACATTAGTCATGGATTAAATGAACATTAAAACGTGATGTGGTACCACTGCATACACACTCCAGAATGGCAGGAATATAAAAAGCTTTAACACCAACACTGATAGAATGTAAAGCAATCAACTTTCATGAATGGCTATTGTGAATATGATTTTGCATGACTTCAAAAAACTATTGAACAGTATCCATTAAAGCTGGTCATATGTATACCCATGACAGCAATTCTATTCCTGGTTATATATTCGTTAGAAATGGGTTTATGAATGTTTATTGGTTTATGCATGTTTATAAAATTGTACTACAGAACTATCTTAGCAATGTTATTTCACAGCAGAATTATTTTTATTATTTAAGACAACAAAAGTTTTCCAAATTCCAATCAACAACCAAACAGATTTTTTTTAATTGTCGTGTATTCCCACAGTGGAGTCTTAAGAAATTTTCATGATTTTAGTGGTTTTTATTTATGTGCCTGATGGTTCACATTCTTAAAACATATCTCCTTTTGGAAAATGATAGGATAAAACCCATAAAAGGACAAAGAGATTCTTTATGAAAAAATTTTATCCATCTTTACAGGATAAAATTACTGCAAGTAAATGCTACAATAGAGTTGATTCTCTCTAACATGACTTTGAATGAAAAATAATGGATACAGAAGAGTACACATAGTATCACCACATTTATATAAAAGTATTCAAAGTAGTTTATGCTACTAAAAGTTGGGATATTTTACTTGGGGTAGCAGTATAGCAAAGGACAGGGGCACAGGGAAGGAAATACATTTTTTAATAGTTATTAGTATGTTTGATTTGTGAGAGTTCTTAGGAATGTACCCTGTAATATAATTATCTATAATAATTCTTACTGTACTGAGGTGCTAAAATCTCCCTACGTACAGCAGGCATAACCCAACACAAACACACGTACATTCATGTTTAGTCCCCCTACACACAATTCACTGTAGGATGAGCTCTTCCAGCCTGCAAAAGAGCATTTCTTGAGGTTACAGATAAAAAGGTTAAAGGTAACATCAGGGCTTATTTCATGAATGTGTATGGCCGGTGCATCATAAGGAACCAGGGATTATTTATTTTTAAAGGTTTGTTTTAACTTGTGTGTGTGTGTGTGTATGATGTGTACAGGCCAGAAGAGGGTGTTGAATCCCCTGGAATTGGGATATAAGCAGTTTTGAGCTACCTGAAGTAGATGCTGGAAACCAAATTTGGGAAACAAAGTTTTGATTGCCCTTGTATTTGGTTTAAAACTCTGATGAAGCTATTTTGAAAGTTCAAATAATTTTTTTTTGTTTGTTTTTCGAGACAGGGTTTCTCTGTGTAGCTTTGCACCTTTCCTGGAGCTCACTTGGTAGCCCAGGCTGGCCTTGAACTCACAGAGATCCGCCTGGCTCTGCCTCCCGAGTGCTGGGATTAAAGGCGTGCACCACCAACGCCCGGCTAAAAGTTCAAATATTTTTTAAGATAGGGTCTTGCATATTCATTTTGAGCTGGGTTCTGCAATTTGTATGACAGTCCTTGCTACATTATTTACCTTTAAAAGAATTCTAAAGGCAATCTTGTTAAAACATTTAGAAAAACAAACTTCTATTACATTAGGAGATACTTTGGTAGGAAAATGAAATTGTGTCTCACATGCACGGCCACTCCAATAGACACACAAAGATTAATTCATAGAGGAAATACACTGCTGGCATAAATACTGAAATAACTATTACAGAATGGGACTGGTAGCGCAGAGCTGGAATCCTAACTCTCCAGGAGGCTGAAACAGCAGGGTTACAAGTTCAAGGCCCGTCTGGGCCACAGAGCAACTTCTTGGCCAGCCTAGGAAACTTAGTAAAATTCTGTCTCAGAAAAAAAGAGCAGCCATGGTAGTATATGTCATTAATCCCATCAACTGGGAAATGGAGATTGGAAGATCGGTAGTTCAAGGCCACCTAGTGAGCTTGAGTCTAGCCTAGATGACATGAGACTCCATTTCTAAATACAAAAGAGATACAAAGATAGAGTCAGAGACAGTGACAGAGAGAATGAGAACAAGTTGGAGAAAACTTGCCTAGTATGTGCAAAGTCCTAGACTGTTTAATTCTCAATTACACTATATATACATACATACATACATACATACATATGTATATGTGTATATATATGCATGTATACTATCTATTCCACTTAACAGTCAATTATATATGTGTATATAATTATTACAGAATGGTTATTAGAAATTATTGTGAAACAACAAGAAGACAAATAATTCTTCCTGATGTACAATCTTACAATAAAATTCAGTTACTTCCCATTAATTCATCTTAGTGAATCAAAAAAAAAGATTTCAGGAAACATATCCTTGGGAATACTGAAACTGTGAGTTATAGATATGCATCAATTCAAAAGTATAAGATTTACTCATTCATACATATGCTCATCTGTTCATTCTTCAACCATCTATCCACTCATTCTGTTAACATCACAAAAGTAAATCAAGCTGGGATTCCACCATAAAAGGTGTCTAGCATATCTACAAATAAATGTTAGACAAGATAGAAAATGTGTCCTAGAAGACATATTTGTTATTCATAACATTAAAAAATATCTGTTGAAATACGTAGACGTGTCGAGAAGTCAGAACAGTATTTTTATTCTTATTCTCTTGTTCTTCAATGTCTAACTCAAGTATAAATTGTTGGAGGAAAATTTCTTCCATCCTCTTTATTCACTGTCATACATAGTTTGAGCTTTGGATTTAAATATAAAAATGGGATAATTAGGGGTAGCAAAATAACGGGAAACCCATAAATCTGAGTTGGAAATTTGGAAGTTATATAAGTTATAAACCAAAAATTCCATAAACTTGGCTGACAGACTTTAATCAAATTCTTCACTTTGGAGTGTAGTGTACTGAGTAGTTAGGGGCAGACTCTAGAACTTCTGGTCTACCTAGGATTTCAGTTTAGCTCAGTTCTGCAAACCTAAGCAGTCTGGATTAAGCTACTTCATTTCTACAGCTCTATTTCTTCATTGTGATGTACAAATCATGGTATCCCTTTTCTAATAGGATTATTGTGGTGATGTACAAATCATGGTATCCCTTTTCTAATAGGATTATTGTGGTGATGAAATGGGTTAACATATTTTACATGTTACATATGCTTTGTATTCCATTATTGCAGGAGGTCTAGTCTAACTTTTATACATAGTTTGTACATTATATAATTTCAAAGACAGAGGAATTAGTAAGGAGTACTTTTATAAAACAGATTTTTCCTTCACTTCACTATCCATCATAGGTTTATTTTGTTCTTAAATCATGGATGTCTATTAAAATTAATATTCGTATTTGAAGTTTGAAAGAATGGGTTATGTTTGATTACCTCCTTCAGTTCCTATTACATTTTCCTCACCTTTGTCCTTCTTTACACAAAACAGCTAGTATGATCAAGTTTTATTGTGATACTGTTTATTGGCTATCAAAGTTAATCAACTTATAATAACTTATAATTAAAAGCACAATTAATTCTTCTTTCTCATGATCCCATGAGTTGGATGATATGTTCATCCATTGGCTTCATGGAGGTAAGTAAGTCTGGGATGTCTAAGACAACCTTATTTACAGATTAAGCAATGCATGTGGTTGTTGGATGGGGAGCCTCTGAACAGTTCTCCTCCAGTCCACACTGGCTAGATCTTTCCATTTTGAAGAATAAGCCACAAAAACAATGTGACTATGCCTTTTAATCTACCATAGTTTACCAAAATAAAGTGTTTGCATTCCTCACATACACACACTAAAAGCATATGCCTCTCTACCTCTCGTATCACACACACTACCCCTGTATCAAAAGGCTCAAAATGCACAGTCTCCCAGTCTGTACTGGACCAAACTAAACATAACTAATTAGCTGAATTCTTTTGATACATAGATCCTACTACAAAAAGACAAATTATTAATATATGCAATATGGTGAGAGAAAAGACAGAGAACTCTATTAGACAAAGCCTTTCCAAGAGGAACAACAG
Organism: Peromyscus nudipes; assembly: GCA_902168325.1. Lineage (NCBI taxonomy): Eukaryota > Metazoa > Chordata > Mammalia > Rodentia > Cricetidae > Peromyscus > Peromyscus nudipes. The sequence continues at coordinate 19,275 of CABHPH010159761.1, forward strand.
AAAATGGTCAGTCATCTTCATTTATGATGATGCTGAGACAGAACTGGGCACATGCTTCCAATAGGTTCAACATGGATTCTGGGATGCCTTGGTTGTACTTCATATGATTACCCATCTGGTTCTGGATATGATGACATCAGGTAACATTCAAAACAGCCAAAAGTAAAAGATGGTTCTTGGTTTTTAGCCCGGAGAGTCAAGCAAACCATGTAGCCAGTCCAGTTGCAAATGTGAGGAAGAGTCTTTGTTGGTTTCTAGCAATTTTCTCTTAGACAAAAACCTGACTATTCTATAATCTGATGGATCTCTCAGGATCTGGGATAAAGATGATGATATGAGATGTGGCCAGCACACACACAAAAAAGGGATTGGTACATGAAAAAACAGAAGTCAGAGGAGGAGTGTGTGTGAGGAGTGGGGAAAGCCCTGAGTGAATGTGTAAGGAGTGGATAGGAATTCTTTTTTTTTAATTTTATTTTACAATACCCTTCAGTTCTACATATCAGCCATGGAATTCTTGAGTGAATGTGTCTTGTCATGGGCACAACCATGTCAAAAACCCCAACGACTCAGACCTTAGACCCATATGAGTGCCAAAACCTTGCCCAGGTGAGGCTCAAAAGGATGACAAAGCCTTCTTTTATCTTAGTGTAAATGTTGATAGTGTGTGCAGAAACTATTAGAAAGTGTAGCTTCCTCTCCTGGGATGACAGCTTGAGACTGCTCCCCTGCAGAGATCTCCCACTGAGATCAGCTGAGGCCACTTCCTTGTTTGGCTGCATATCACAAATCTGCCTCCTTGATTCAGATGTATAAAATAAACTCACTGAGTATCTGGGTTGCTGCTGCACTTGGTGCCTCCATAGAAGAAGGTACCACTCACCTAACCCCAGCTTTTCTGGGATGTGTCTGTGTGTCTGTCCTTTCTCCACCTGCTTGTCACCCCAGTCAAGTCATTATTTGAATGGAGAGTGAGGCAAAGAAACTTGCTTGGTTTTCCCTTGGTTTGCCTGCCAATTTGCTCTGTTAGCCTCATCCACACCTCCAGCAGCATGGCCTTCCCAGGGAAGGCCTATCCAGTTATTCCTCAGACATGCAGTATCATCACCAGGACCTTCAAAGATACCAACAAATCTAGCTAGCATTCACTCCTCTGGGTCTGATATATTCAACTCCAGTATCTGTCTCCTTTAAATAGTTTTGTCTCTTTCTCCAGATGCTGGGGATGGCATATAAGATGGCTGATGTGCTCCCAGTAGAGACTGGAGAAAAGGGGACCCGAGATTGTGGACCATCAACCCTCCATGTGTTCCCCTCCGGACCTTCTGCATAGCATGCCTCTAGAGGGCCAAGGCAGAAATGCCTACGTGTCCCAAGGTCATGCTTTATGGCATGCACATGTCATGTCCTCCTCCATATAATTACTTCTTGTAATACTAGTCTTTTTCTTCTATCTGATCTTCATGTTCTGTGTTCCTAGACCAACGGTAGGTACTTTCTGTGAAACAGGATGGGAATGAAACAAATATCACGGGAAATTATACAGAGATTATCACCCAGGCTGGAGTTAAGGCAGTTATGCAGGTCATGGGAAAGAACCTGCAGCCTGGGGAAGCTTTTCAGGCTTGGATAAACTGTACCAAATGTGTGGTCAACTATAGCACATGGTATGATGTGTATCAACACACTGGACTCAAATTGGCCATGATGAGTAATTCAGTTTCTGAGGATATTCCAAGGGCATTGTGTAAAACTTGAGACCTAAGGGGTATTGGCTGAAGACTGTGGATGGAGTAACATTATAGATGGGATGACAAACTAAAAGTGTGGGAACCTAGAATAGGAGAAAAATGTTGGGCTCCACCAAGAAAGGGAGATGGCAACTTTAATCCAGATATTTTGACTCCTCCTGAAGGAGTGTGGAGACGATGTGGCAGTGGTTGGAGTGATCGCTGCAAGTTTTATTGGATTCCTAGATTGAAAAGCGCTGCCAGGAAAGGTGAGCTTCCTTTCATGGAAGCTCTGAAAATTGGATCAGGTCTTCCTTGGAATTGTTGGGATAAGAAGGACAAAAGTTGTTGACTTGCAGGGACAGATTTCTTGTATGAGGTCATTGTGGCCCACCAGTCACAGGGCTTGGTATTTACAGAGGGCTGAGGAGGAACTTAGGCAGCTGCAGGGGTCTTGAGGTTGGAGCAGGTTGTGTGAGAAGGAAATGACTGTCTGGTACATTAACTACTGTTCTTATTTTTACCTTTTTTTGCGAAATTGCATGTTGCTAGCCTCTGGGTCAAGTGCTCAGAAGATTGTATAATCATTAATAATAAAAATAGATTATGCTTGCTTTGGTGTTAAGTCTGGGATAGTTCCTGTGTTTAATCAAAGATGATGAAGAATATATTGGTGATTTTCTAAGAATAACCTTTGGAATCATGAGAACATTTTGTATCGGGTGATTTCTCCTTTTCTTTCTGTTTCCCCTTACTTATGATAATAAAAGACTGAGGTTACCAAGGCAAATGCAGAAGCTAAAGAAACTGTAGCAAAGAAGCTACTTAGCAACTGCAGAAGCCTGAAGTGACCTGTCAGCTTACATGAGCACTGTCTCTGAGTTGTTACTGCGCCTTCCAGGTATCCCGTCCTTCGGACCCCTGAAACTGCTGAGGCTGGTCCCCAGCAAGTGGCACCCAATGTGGGGCTCAAACCCATGACCCTGGGATTAAGAGTCTCATGCTCCACCAACTGCGCTAAACAGCTACATCAGAGACACCTTACAGTTCTTTGGTGTACCCATTACATGACCTGCTTATACTTCTACACATTTGTAGAAGCTAATCCTCTCAAATAAATAACATGGCTTTAATCACTAGCCTGGAACTTGATGTTAGGAGATTCTATCTCTGGCTGGGAGGAGCTACAAAAATATCAGTAACATGTTTTTCAACATAGCAAAAACTTGCAGACAGATTTTTCTTTGGGCCACCAGCACACACACACACACACACACACACACACACACATACACATACACACACACATACACACACACACATATACACACACACACACACATACACACACACACATACACACACACACATACACACACACACACACACACAAATCAAAGAACAAAAACATGGAGACTTTTTATTAATTATAAAAGCTTAGCCTATAGCTTAGGCTTGTCCTTATAAGGTAGCTCTTATAACTTAAACTAACCCGTGGCTTTTAATCTGTGTTCTTTTATACGGCTCCACTACCTTTACTTGGTGATGTCTGTTCTGCTTACTCTCCATCTGTCTGGCAATTCCACCTTTCTTCTTCCCAGAGCTCCTTCTGTCCAGAAGTCCATGCTATACCTTCTGCCTAGCTATTGGCCATTTAGTTTTTTATTAAACCAATCATAGTGACATATCTTTACACAGTGTAATCAAATATCTCACAACAGAAGCTAATCAGATGAACTGTGGCATTCTTTTATTCAGTCCCTCCAGTGACTTCCTGTCACTCAGAGAAAAACTTCAAGGCCTCACAAAAGCTAAACTGCAATCCTCGTTCTTTGATGTGCTGTACTTCTGCCTCTGAAGATTTATGCTTGATCTCCCATCTCCGTGGAAGACTGCTACTCCAGATGCCCATAGAATTTGCTTCCCTACTACATCATGTCATTGCTCACATGCGGTTAGCTATCAAAGCTTCCTTGATCACGTTCTTAAAATTGAACCAATTCTCTATAACCCAAATCTTCTAGTTCTGATCCCTCTTTCTTCCACAGCACATATAACCACTCAACATAATTTACAACTAATATCTAGCCTCTCTCTACTTGCCCCACCTCAAAAACTGAAGTTCTACAAAGGTAATGTTTTCGATTGGTTTGGTTCTGTGGTGTTGTACTTAGGATCTGGAAAAGTGCTTGTCCTAGAAGAGATTCTCCACAAATTCACAAGTCATTTGTCATTAGACTCGTTGAAATAAAATTGCTTGTGCCATATTAAACAATAAACACTGCAGTATGAATAAGGCCATGAGATCCTCTTAAGACATACTTAAAGGATGAAATGGAGATAACACAGCAGCAGGATTCAAGACAGAGAAGAAAACACAGGCACCCAAGGGAGTCACATGACATTCCTTCGTTTCTCCTTCATGATGCAGAGGAGTTTGAGGAAAGGAACAATAAACACACACAGCCAATCCTCAATGCCAATTAAAAAGTAGGAAGGAGGAAATACCAGGACCATGCTAGAATACAGGACAGACAACTACAATCAGAATAAACTATCTAATTTTTCAAGCCTACTTTGCTCCTTGCAATGCATAAAATTTTGAAAACTTATATCTTCTTCCTTTGCTTAAAAAAATAATTTTAGCATACTTTGCTCAGTGGATATAATAACCAAATGAGACTGTGTCTATATTTGCAAATGTTAAACACATGATAATGGTGATGATGACATGACCTCCAAGAGTGGGACTAGCAGAGCTACAAAGGCAGACTATGCCAAAGAAGTCCCCGTAAGCCCTCTGCCAAGAAAAGTTGAGGCATAGCCATCTTCAGCTTCAAGGTTACTGACTCTTCATCTGCTATGTAATTAGGATGGCTGGTTTTTAAATCTGTTATGTATTTAGAACATGCCATGCCCTTCCCATTGAGTTGGAATTCAACTGTAATCATTTACCCTATTTAATTAATTTTATTTTATTTTGCATATTTGGAATTAGTGATTCAGGAATGTCATATGCAAATATATGCAAAATAGCACATGAGTTGGTACTGAAAGCCAAAAGCCAGTTTTTTACTATTACTTTTTTAAATAGGAATACATCATTGGAAAACAGGTCCTTATAGCTGGCCTACTGAGCTTGTGTTTCTTTTTAAAAGTCTTCATAGTTTAATAGGTGCTTATAGATACACATGAAAAAAATAAACCTGGGAGCTACAGGTGTAGTTTGGTTCGCAGACTGCTTGTCTAGCAAGCACAAAGACTCTAGTTTAATCCCTAGCAGCATATAAACCAGGTGTTGCGTATTACAGGTGTTGCATGCCTATAATCCCAGCACTCAGAAGGTGGAGGCCGGAGGATCATGAGTTCCAGTTCATCCTGAGCTACACAGTGAGTTAAGTTCAGCCTGGGATATATGAGACAGTCTCAAAAGAAAATAAGAAAAGCTGGGAAGATAGCTTAGTGGTTAGAGTTCTTGCCATGCAAATGTAAGGACTAGAGTTTGGATCTCTAGAACTTATATAAATGCCAGGTGGGCAGTTGTGGCCTCTCTGTAATTCCAATCTCAGAAAATAGAAACAGGGGATCCCCAGAGCAAGCTGGCTAGCAGGTCTAGCCATATCCATGAGCTCTGAGATTGATGAGAGAGCCTCCTGCAATGAAAAGCAGTGGAGGATAATTCCTGACATCAACCTTCAGCCTCTACCTGGATTCACACACCACTGCATGAGCACCCCAAAACACATCCATACCAATAACAGGAAAAGAAAGAGAACACTACACAACAGCTAATACTGAGGAATTCATAAAGCTGCCAATTTTAGTGTGTTGACCTAGTTCTCCTTACAGAAGGAGCGTTTGGGAGCTCATGTGAAGGTATGGGGTACAGACACATGTACAGTAGGAGCAAGACGTGAAGTGGCCCCTGTCTCACAAGCTCAGCGTGGCATATATATATCAGGCCATCAATCCCCACCCTTCCATGGCAGGAAGGGAGAATCCCATTAGTGCATAACTAAGAGAAGTCTAAGAAAGAAAGAATATGTCAGTGAGCTTCCATGCTCTGTGTTGAGGAAATGATCTTATTCCACAGCTGGATTTATAGTAACTATTAAAATCCACTTAATCTCTGGGAATTGTCTTGAATCTGTAATGCTAAATTAACTTTAGAAGTGGTGTTATTATTTGAGTATATTTTAATAAATAAGGTTTTCTCCTAAAGTTCAAATTAGTGCAAAGTTTTGATATGACATACCCAAAGCAGTCAATTAAACCAAAAGATGTAAAAGGAAATAAATATGGGTATTTAATAAATTCTGAGAAGTTATTTAAGATGTAGTAGATAAGGGCTGTATATCAACTCTAAGGAAGATTGGCATCAATATGCTTTTGAAAAAAATTTAAATTACAAGAAATTGACTTCACATAGCACTTCATAATTTCCCTCGTCAAGTCCTAAAGACGATATTAAAACATCTGTTTTTTAAATATCTTGCTGACAGTAGAATGCTATAACCCCAGGGAGTCTCCTAATTTTGCATAAAATTTACATACTCATAAATAAATTAACATAGGGGAATAAGGATATCATTTGCAAACAATGCAGGTATTTTCAACATACTCTCTTAATAACTAGCTTAGGGCAGAGAACAATAGTTTAAAAATACCTTTCCCTTTCATAAGCATAAGAATTTTTTATAAGATTTTATATTGCTCAATTTTCTCTTATTTACTCTCAAAAGTTCAAAGATAGCTCAGCTGCTTCAAAATTCACTGCTAGATACATTGCAATTATGTAACAATGGTATTTAAAGTGTGGCGTATATGGTAGGCCAAATTGTCTAGCAAACATATAGAGGACCTGGATATGAGACATAGAGGGTAAGATAGACCCTTATCTTCTCTTCGCCTGTCACAAAACAACTTTAAATACATGTAACCTAAGCAACCACAAAACTCATTTAAATACCAACATCATGCATCCTTTATTTAGTTAATTGTGCACCCTTAATACTGAGGTGAAAAAAAATCTTCTCCAATGTTGATTTTATTCTCACACATACCTAAAAACCAATGAAGGAGGCTTGGAAAACCTCTCCATACAGGTAACTGTCAAATCTGCTTTCAACATTCTTCATTATTGTTATTATTAATGGAACCTACTTGTTACATTGTTACAGAAAATCATTATTCCAATACAATTAAAAACTAGCATTTTGATTCCCACTGACTCTTGCTGTCATAGCTGGGAAGAAGAGAACAGGGGAGACTTTGATCAGTGTGGTTTCAAGGAAAACAAAAGATGTCTCTGTCCAAATTACACCGGGCCCCTGGGCAGCTCACAAATGTATACAATTGGAGAAATACCTTTTATTTTCAAATATAGTTACTTAAAGCACTATGGTGGGTGCTATATTAACACATCACATTATTATGATAATATCCATCATCATAATCTGGTGAAGGAGTTCTTTAGCTGGCACTCGTGTGCCAGAGATAAGAGTTACAGAAATAATAATGCTTTGGATACTATATTCAAAGCATTATTTAAATGCATTTATATGAATATTGAAAGGAAATTGGGCTCATAGATTTTGACATCTTCCCAAGCAATAACACACACACACACACACACACACACACACACACACACACACAACTAGTGCTTTGGTGTGAATGACATCGTTGAAAACAAGATTGGCAAGGGTTTAGAGAGAGAGAATGTAAGTACCTCGCAGCTGAGCAGGATATAAGAAAGCAGACTGCAGAATGGCTGCAGAGAGGAAAAGGGGACAAATAGAACAGTTGTTGTTAGGCCATAGCACCAACTGCATTGGCTTCAAAATTTAACTCAAACCAGAGAGAGGGAAACATGAACTCACTGGGTGAAGTTGTCTTCCCAGAATGGCTCTTCATCTATGACCTTTTATAATTGACTTTTTAAAATAATTGCCCTTTTAGAATGATCCTCCTAGACCCATGTAGAACATGAGCTGAACCAATAGTGGGACTTAGATCCCAAAAGACTGAGCCCAAGCCAATGATGCCATCTCTGTTAAGTAATATTAAGTAGGATACTTTCCTAATTTGTAACAGAACACCAGAGAGAGAGAGAGAGAGAGAGAGAGAGAGAGAGAGAGAGAGAGAGAGAGAGAGATGCTTACAGTCTTTGAATGAAAATGTCAAGTAATGAACAAAGGGACTATGTGAGCATGAACTCTTTGCTTCTGTCTGCTCTAACTCTTCCCATCTGTTGATGGTCACAAGATGGTTGGGACAATTTCCTTGTTCATATCCATTAAGTCCTATTCAGCATAACCAGAAAAATACCTGAGATTAATGCTAATAGACTCACTAAGTTATAGGTCCATTCTAGGATCATTGTAGAATATGGGGTGTAAAATACAGTGATTAGCTCAGTCAATCAGGGGCCATTGTTGGACTTCAGGATAGAACTAATCTGGTTCAATTAATTGGAAAGAAAGGAGAGTTTGTGTTGTTTTCACTGGGGGTGGGGGTGGGGGCATGTTCTACCAGAAGAAAACCAGATTTCAAATGAAATGGGCATTGATCAAATTGTAACATGAGACCCAGGGGCAAAGGAGAAGCGCTAGGTTCAAATAAGATTTGAAACAGCAGTTTTTTGATTAATGGTTAAGTGCTTCCTGGAGCTGTTGATCTGTGGTAAGGGGTCATTGTTGTGTGGTGGATGAGGCCAGTTTAAGATGCAGGAGCAAATCTTTATCCCTGGGCCCTTCCCCAAGATATTGCCCTCACCAACACTGTCAGCTCGTAACTTCTCATCAGCAGGAGAAGACAGTGAACTTACACATGCCTCCATTCTTCCTTGTCTTCCAATTCTTCCATTTCAAAGCCAGACCCCATCACACAAATGTTTAATCATATAAGATCCCAGTCACACTGAGTCAGAAACATAGTGGATGAGTAAAAGAAAAAAAAATCTGTCAAAAAGAGTAAAGTGTCTAAGATCTTTACAGTCCTGGGAATCTAACATGGTAGACCACAATAGTTTCATAGGTGCTGACAGGGAACACAAGACTCCTTGGTCAAACACAAAGGGTGGTTTATTATTCACTGCTCCAACAGCTAGAGGATAAGTAACTGATCTATCCACACCCTACACACACACACACACACACACACACACACACACACACACACACACAAGGTGGTCCAAGATGAGTTGAATGAAACCTGTCCATGCTGTGCAGTGCATTCCAGAGAGGCTCTCAGAAGTCTGCAAAACAGATCCTGAATGGCAGCAAACAGACATGTCCATTGTTGGGGGGGGGAAGGTTCTCACCTCCCTAGGAGGTTCACTATTGACAACAAAATCTTTAAAGACAGCACAGAACCAAAGCAGCCAGTTTCCCCATTCACAGCAAGTGCAGAAACACGAGAGCACCAAGGAAGTGCCTCTCAACTTTCTTCCCAGTACCTAATCAAAAATTTATTTCTAAAAATCACAGCCACCATCTAATCCTCAGTGAGAAGGAAAAGGAGAAAAGTGAGAGTGGAAAGTGAGAAAGAAAAGCTGTAATTACCGAAAAAATTCTCTTGCTTTGTTGTCCAAGGGGACCTTACCACTGCAATACACAAACATCTTTAGAGGAACAAGCCTATGTTAGGCGTAGCAAATTCTCTAGTTCTGAATTTCAAACTAATAGTGCTTTATTTTGCCTTTGTGACAATGCTGTTTGGTAAGCAAGTGTGTTCTGCTGTCTTTTGGGTGCTGTGAGATACAGAGAAGGTAAGGCCATACCGGTTATATCTGGATAATTTAATTACAGGGTAGCATCATTAGTAATAGAAAAAATACAATTTGCTACATGATTTTAAATATATGTCATATAAGTAATAATACAGACATATTCTTACACATATGTAAGGATACATGTACCAGATATAATTGAGTGCTATATGCATAATGTAATGGATTGGGGGTGATTATTTTATTATAGCTCTTTCATACAGCATGAAGTTTTCAAAAGACAAATCCTTAAACTGTTACCCTGGTTAATATTTCCTGATTAGAAAGATTATTAATAACATTGTCTAAACTCTGTCACAACTTTTAAAAAAGATTATTGATGCAAGTATTTGTTATTTTTATGAGCTGCTTCAAAATATTCTAATTATACATACTTTCTCAGTAACATAATGTACACTGCACTGCAATACTCAAACCACTCTACAAATGAGATTGTTTCTTTTTTTATCATTTAAATAAGGGATATTAATGATCTGATGCAAGAAAGATTTATAAAGTGGGTATATTCAAAACACGTGGCAAAAAGCTGTTCAAAAGAGCAGATAAAAGCTCTTCAAGGGGTGGGGGTGTTTTCATATCTGAGACGCACGCAGCCTGTCATACAGTACCATAGTCATGAGTTTCATTTTAATCTGTAACGTGGTAGCAGATTGTCAAAGGGGTTAAGGATGATGTCAACCATGCCTCCTTTCAGCTCTCAAGAGTGTGGCAAAATGTATTATTTGGCATAGTCATGACACAGATCTGCATGTGTATGTCTTCAATAATTCATGTTGCAGCTTGTCTCACTGTGGGGACAGATGTCAGTGAAACCAGTGACAGCCGATCATGCTGATCCCACATGCAATCACGTGGGGCCGATCCCACAGCGACACTGAGCTGGCTGGATACTTGCTCCACTCCACTGGCACAGAGAAAATACAGTCCAGCAAGTTCAGGTCTAGGGATCCTTGTATTATTACACAAGGAGCACATACTTACATGCGTCTGTGTTTTCATATAATTTCTCAAAGAATTGGAAGTTTTTATAATTTTGACTGGATATGCATAATAACATTTTTGACCCTTGAATATCATATGTACCAGGGCATTAACACACACACACACACACACACACACACACACACACACAGGGCAAGCAGAAATCTCTGAATACAAGGCCAGCCTAGTCTATAAAGCAAGTTCCTGACCAAATTCCATGCCAGCTAGGCTTATACAGTGAAACAGTGTCTCTGAAAAACACCCATACACATAAATTCCTAACAAAATCAATTATTTGCAATAATGCATAGAAATATATGTCTCTTGCAGGTGATTCTGTAATACCAATTTTGACTAATCCATCATTGCTACTTCATGGTAATTATATGTAACCACTGTGACTTATTCAAAAGATTACGACATCCGTGTGTGTGTGTGTGTGTGTGTGTGTGTGTGTGTGTGTGTGTGTGTGTGTGTGGTTTTTGAGACAGGGTTTCTCTGTTAACAGCCTTGGCTGTCTTGGAAATCATTTTGTAGACCAGGCTGGCCTCGAACTCACAGAGATCCGCCTGCCTCTGACTCCTGAGTGCTGGGATTAAAGGCGTGTGTGCACCATGCCCAGCCTACAACAGCTATTTTGACCTCAACAACTTATCTTCATTTCTCATCAAGAATCGTATTTTCTTTTAATATTAAACATTAATAAATGTGATCAAAGCAACTCTGATTCTATCCTCATAGCAGCACAAGAACAAAACAAACAAAAAACCACCACACGTGCATAGAAACAAAACATACATATAGGATGAAATCAACTAATCCTACATTCTGACATTTCTTCTTTTCTTTGCAAAAAGAGAGAAGTGGGGTTGGTGGGAAGACAGACATAGAGAAAAAAGAAGGGTTTACTTTTATTAGTCAACTCTAAGATGCGGTGGACTAGAAAGAAGATGTGGACTTGACCCCACATCTGTCTATAACACTATGAAGCATGACAGAGCACATACCGAATGCCAAGTGAAGCCAGAATACTACTCATCCCATACACTTTTATAAACATCATAAAGCACCTAAGAACTGATCTGGAAGCTGCAGACTACAGATCTTCCAAAGGGGGTGGAGTGGGACTTGTTTTAAAGTTTTTTCTTTTTAAATTTCCAATGTATTTTAACTAATATGTTTGGAAGACGTAATATAGCTGACTTGTTAGAAAGAAAGACAAATAACATTTAAGTCTAAATATATTCAATTCCGTGTATATAAAATAAAAAACATCAATAAAAGAGATTGTTTCAAATACTGTGAGAGCATTACAAACACTTATTTTTCATTACTTAAATATGGACAATAAAATGTAAGATAGGGAAACTCCCTCCTACCCCGATTAGTGGAACCCTTATGCATTCACCTCTGACATGTTTCAAGGCAAGGGAGCCAGAATAAGAAAATATAGCTGAAGTCATGTAAGTCTAGTTTCTAGCTCAAAGTACCGATTTTGTATCTGCACGTAAAGAAATTCAATGCTGGCAGTACCTAAGTCCTTAAAAGTCCAAATGTTGCTTAATATTTCTAAGTCCCAAGAAGAGCTCTGGTTATTAACTTCTTAAATAACATTAGAAAAAATGTTAACTTCCATTTAGAACCTGCATTATCTCTAGCAACTAGAAACACTATGTGTATGTGTACATGAGTGAATACGTGTTTGTGTGTGCATTCACATATATATATATATAAACTCACATGTATATTCATGTATTTCTGAAAGAAAAAATACATGAACACTGATGGATTTTTGTGGTTAAATCATATGTTCTTTTGCCATTGCTATCTTATCCTTAGACATAAGGCTCTAAAAAAAAAAAAAAAAAAAAAACCAAAAAACAGTGTCTCAATATGTAGCCCTGCATGGCATGCCTCTGCTTCCTGAATGCTGCTGGGATTAAAGGCCTGAACCACCACTCCTGGCCTAAACATAAGGCATTTTAGTTAGCTTTTGAGTCATTTCATTTTTTCATGATGATTTTATGTTTTGCAGAAGAAGTCGCCGGGTCCCTTCTAAGGGATCCTACATCTGTTCTTTCTATTCTAAATCCAATACATTTAGGAAAAGATCTTGTCTGTCTGGGAGTGGTGGCTCACACCTCTAATCCTAGCACTTAGGAAGTGAAGGGTGGAGGATGGCTGCAATTTCAAAGCCAGCCTGTGCCTACATGGCAAGTTAGTGAGTTCTGAACCAGTCTGGTTTCCTAGCCTCAAAGGGAGACTTTGTTTAAAAAAAAAAAAAAAAAAGGAAATGATTTTTCTTTGTCAGAGGATTAGGTTGTTTCTGAGAAATACTCTGACTAAGCAAGGGAGTTTGTCTGCACTACCATGCAAACTGTTGCCCAACCCTGGGTAACTCCCCCCACCCCCCCCACACACACACACTGGAGGTACATTTACATAAACATTTCCAATCACAGCTCTGTAAAGAGACGGTATAATAATTCATGACTTTTAGGTAATATGTCATATGAATCTTAACATATGGCATTGCACTCCACAATGGCAGTCTTGGCTTCCAAAGGGACCTGGAAAACATCCAGGGAGATGAGAGAAAGCCAAACTTGATAGAAAACCGTATCGATGCTAATCCAGGTTTACACCTTTCATTCAGACTCAGAACTCTCTAGCAGATGGTTCAGTGTTGAAGCACTAATGTTAGCAAAATGTCAAAACTATTTTGCTAGACTCCCCAATTGTTCATAAAGAATATTTTTCAAGTGCTGGATATCAAAACTGCATTAATGAATCATAGCATCCAGGTCTCTGATCACAAGTGCAGGGTTTTAGTTTCAATTTCCAAAGACAATCTGGCTTTGCTCTCTTGGAGGATAGCCAATCGGCTTTTACAAAAGAAAATAAAATTTCAGAAATTTCTGCCATGATTCTTGAGTCAACAAGGACCTACTCAAAGAAGACAAAAGAATGCACGAGCTATTTGGCAGACTGCATTGTTAGTGGCTGTTGTATCAATGTAATGATCGGAGAAAAATGTCGTAAGATAGAATCTCTAATCGAAGATTTTAATCCTGAAATTCATAAAGAAAGAAGAATAGGAAGATCAGAGTCCACAACTATCAGAATCTGGAGGCAGATATGCAAGGGAACCTGAGTGGGCACCAGTCCTTTGTTAACATGTGTGTACACTGAATATGCAAGGGGAAGAAATAACCAAAGAGGACTCACATTAGGAGTTAATATAGCTTCTGTGTGTTATAGGTTAGAATTCCTGGAACACAATGTGAGCTCATCTGCATCCAAAAACCTAGCTAAGCATTATCACCTGATGCTTATTTGTAGCTCTTCTATTTTCAATGCAATTTTTTCTTCCAATATCTAAAATTTTTATGTAATAAGGGATTAAGAGCCTCAACTTGCAAATATCTAATCACAAATGCCCTGAGGTATGTCAGGGGTTGCCCATAGCTACTTCACATTTGACTTTCCTGACCCCAATGGCATACCTTTCATTTTACGTCACACCTCCCTCCTTTGCTAATGCTTTCCATGTGAAGTGTAACCCCACTATGTTCCCAAATGTTTGAAAGAGTTAGCAAATTCTATGATAGCATGAGAAGACATAAAACCACATTAATATGGACAAATATTATGTGTTAACCAAAAATTGTTAAATGCTTAAAGGGAAGAAATGTTAACTACTCTGCTTTTATCATTAGATGCTGTATAAATGCATCAAATTATACTGTACTTCCAAAATTTATACAATAAAAATTTTAGAAAGAAATGAAGATATATAAATAGAGATCTAGGTTCATAAAACATTCTTGCTTTCAAGATGTTTTGATGTAAATCTGTAGGAAATGAATAGTACCACTAGAATCATGTTTTCCTGTGCAAGTTTCTTCAGCCACTGTAGTGGTACAGTCAATCAACACTAACTGTTACAACACTGAGGGTTATTTTTACACATCTGTTCAAATCCTGCCCATTAGCACAAGGCGAACTATGTAGGTGACCCACCCTGTGAGCCAGTTCACATCATCTATTCTGTTCTCCAGTGACTTGTATTCCCAAGAATGAGGTCACTTATAGAAACACCCATATGTTACACTTAAGAGGCTAGGGAAGATCAAAAAATGGTCACTAAACTTACCTGAGGAATTTGAGAGTTCAAAACCAATGTCATGTCCATATTACATCAAACTATCCAAAACTGAACTGGAACAGTAGACCTATACAGTCTGTCATTATGTTACTTCCTACAGGATTGTAAGTCAGACTAGAAATATTCTCCTAACTATGTAATTTTTACACAAATGACTACTTAACGATTTCCCTCATTTCTAAGTCCTAATTTACTCATCTGCATCTCTTATGATTAATCATTTTATTTTCCTATTTGTTCTTTATCAATTGCACTGCTGAAGACTGTCCATATTTCCTGAATGTTGTGACAGGAATTCTTTGCTGAAGCTTAAAAAAACAAACAAGAATGAAACAAACTAAGAGAATAACACTGTATTCCATTTTGTTCATTTAAAATATGTTACAAAACAGCTTTCAGTTTAAAAAATTTTGACAGTGTATATTAAATTTTTCAACTAACAGATGCACGTACATAAAATTATATGATTGAAATTCAGTGTCAGGGGCTTTAGTCATTTAATCTGGGCGAACTCACAGCATTGGTTTATAATATTGCCCTTGAAATATCCCTATTTACTAATGAGAGGGTAGAATATCTATGAAATGATAACACAGAAGTGTTTGTACATTTTTAAATACAGTTTATGTGTTCTAAGAAGAAAATTACTGGGTTACTTTAAATGGAAATTGCTTCCTTTTTTTAAAGAAATAAAATCATAAATCAATGAATGTATCTCATTTTACTATGGAAAGAAATCAGCTCTTGTCCTAATACTGTTGTTCAGAGTTCTTCAACCCAAAATTCAAACTTAGGTCTTCGGAGTGGTCACAATTACTCAATGCAGGTGGATGAGAGCATCTGTCAGGAGTATTTATGAGGCTTGCTTCACATTTTCATCCAGGTTCTAAGCTGACCTTAACAAGAGCAACAGATGCATGATTTCAGCAAAGGCAACCCAACAGGGAACGGATTCTAAATTGCAAAGTCTAGTTCAACAGGGTCCAGCATCCTACTCAGGTGCCTCTCTCGGGTGTGAATCAGCCACAATGAAAACACATTCAGCTTCAGCTACCTGTCTCTCTTTTCATTCCAAGACATTTCTCAATGAAATTATTTTTCAATAATTTTCATTTTCAATGAATCCATGTATTGATTTCCATTCTGGAGCAAGCTCTGTAGTACATGGTGGACCACTCCTAACCAGTTAGAGACTGTCACCAGTTGGTAACCACACTTTACAGAGCAGATGTAAGGCATTACCATGATTAAATATGTGGTTTGGAGATTTAACAATCACTCATGAAAGTCCTGAGACTTTAAAAATAGGTAACTGACATTTTTTCTAGTCAATCTTATTTTCTTATACATAAATAACTACAAGAATTAAAGAAAATATATTACTGCTCAGAAAAAAAAAGTGCTTGCAATAGGAGAAAAAGAAAAAGAACACAAAAGACCGAAAGTCCACCACTCGCATTATCTGTACTATCTTTCCTGGTCTTCTGAGGGGCTGGCACAGAGCGACAGTCAGAGTTCGCTTTCTCCCCATTATGGAGTGAGCTATTTCACAACCAGGACTCAAAGAGGAGTATCAGTCATTTTCGACCGAAAGATGAGGGACTTGAATTTATATTGGCTTAGAACATTTTGTTTGAATGATGCCAATAAAATGAAGGGCATTTAAAAGGTATTGGTCTACATACAGGATTGAATCTGTTGAGAATATATGTCTTTCAAGCTAAAGATATGTTATGATAGTTGTAGGTGAGAAATGCAACTTTTCTAAATGGGGAAAGAGACTCTTCATAAACCTTAGATTTAATAAGTTAACCAAGAATGCCTCCTACAAGCTAAACTTCTCACACTTGCTTAAAACTAAACACATTTAGAATTAAAAGGCCTATGTATGTCCTTTTACATGCCACACAAACTCTTTCCCAGCACTCTTTTTACTTTATGCTTTGAGACAGGCTTTCACTAAATTACTCAAACTGACGGGGAACTCACTGCATAGCTCAGGTGGGTCTTGAACTTGTGACTCTCCTGCCTCAGGCTCCTGAGTAGTTGGGATTACAGGCCTATGGCACAGACCCAGCTTTCTCACCTTTTTAATATCCAGAAATACCAGATGTACCATGTCCATAAAAACTGAGTTTGAGGCCACCAGTTAATTCCCTGTAGAGCAATAACTGGGCACGCAGGGTCAGATGCCTATGTCTCAGCTCCATCTAAATTCCAGCACTGAAGATGGACTTAGGTAAATGACTTTGTCTTTTTCTGTTCAGTTCATCAAGCTATGAAATAAAGATGACCACAGAATTGACTTTCAGAGTAAGAATTGTATGCAATGATTGAGTACAGGGTGTAACCCAGCAAAAACAGTAAACACTTAATATAAGTATCTATAATTATTGGATAGACCAGGAAGCTTGGGTTTACAAAAGGGCCACTTTAGTTACGATCCCAGAGTCCTAGGAAAGAGTATCAGGCATTAGTATTTTTGTTTGTTTTGTTTGTTGGAAAGGGGAAGGTTGTGTTTGTCTGGCCCAGACTCTATGTAGACCAGGCTGGTGTTTAATTCACAGAGCTCTACCTTCTTGTCTCCCAATGCCACATTATTTTTATGGATGTGTTGACCTTAAGGAAGTATGTTTTCATTCCAAACAGGACAGGGTCATTTACAAATATTATTAAACATGGAATATTCTTAAAGCAAAATATAAAATGTATTTTACCTAGAGCTTTCTGACCATTTTTTCAAATAGGGCTCTATTGGTAATAATGGCTTTGTCATAAGACATTTAATTCTAGGAAAGGTGGCTGTGAATATTCAGTAGGGCTCCAGGCTAACGGCTTTGTGGTTAGTCTCCTTGTCTTCTATGAAGCCCTTGACAAAGGTCACAAACAATCTGCTCGTTTTTCTTATTAAAATAAAGATGGAAAGCATTGATGGTAACTCTGCCCAGCAGCTAACTTCATCATCTGTAGCAGTTCCAACATATGCTTGTAAGATAATGAAAAATATAGCATTAAACACAGCAGCAGATTGAATCTTGTTTCAGGGTAAATATAGTAAGTCATTTTTTTCCCTCCTCATTTCCTCAGAACCTGTTTAGCATTACACTGTTAATATCATCACTGATACATGACAAAAAACATTGCATAATATACTGCATCTCAGACCAAGCCCTGCATAAAAGTAAGCAACAGAAAACTATGAACATTAATCTAGCATTCAAAATAATGAAGTGCTCCCAGCCAGCCCTCTTCCAAAGCCTTTCACTTGTATGGTATTGTAGGAACAAATGGTTTTATAAATCTGACATGCCTTTCTGGTCTCAGTTAATATTATGAAAACCTCATTTTTCTTCACAGTAGTCTATGTTGAAAAAATTTAAGGATCTATTCTGTAAGCAATTGGAAAAATCTCCTATGCAATTTTTATGATGTAATAATTTCTAAAAAGCAAATTTTTATTATAAAAAATTAATTTTGTCGATACCATTAATCTTCAAGAAGCAGGAAAATAGACATAATCATTTTGAGCGACAACATCCTGCTACAGCAAGTTATTGCTTTGGGAAATTACAGCTGTTCAGAAGACTATTTATGATGAGTATTTTAATTTCATAATAATTTTCACTTTCCAGTAATAAAAATATTTAGCCATTAATTTGAAAGACAAATCAGGTGGGCTAGCAATAATTGGATATATACTTGTGTTAAGGGGCATATCTCCAGAATTTTTTCTATAGTAACACACACAAAATTCTAAAAACCTTATCATATTTACATGAAGATATTATTATTTAAGAATATAACTATTCATTTATGAAGATGAAAACTCATTTGCTGGCTGGCATTTGATGCTATTTACCCGAGTGGTGACACTGGGGAACTCCGGGTGTCTCCGGCTTTGGCGTCAGAGAGGTTTCTGTCCCCACACTCTAACCATTGGGTCCTGACTATGCTTGATCTCTCAGGCTATTTCCATCACACCAAAGGACACCCTGGTTTCCTCTCCTAGCAGGTTCTACCTGTGTTTCTGGCATTATAGGCCCCATTCAGAAGTGATATTAGGAAGAGCATCTTCCCTCTACTGGCTCTCATTTACAGAAGCAATAAATGGCTCAGCTGCAGCCATTACTTCAGGATCTAATTAAAACAGGGGGTTGCAGATGCTGTGATTTTTTTTTTTTTTTTGATGCCTAATGATACAAGCAATGGCATGGAGCACATATGCTCACTTTCTCTTCTTCAACAAAGACCACAGCAAACCGGAATGTGTGGTGCTCTTCCTAGCAGCGTTAGAGTTGAATGCTTTCAGAAGAAATAACGATGACAAACAGCATTTAATCATGTGACTGTGAAGTGCAGCCTAAGATTTAAAGTCTTCTTTTCTTTCTTTTTGATTTTTAAGTATTTTAGATGTATTTGTTTTCTTTTATGTGCTCAAGTGTTTTGCCTGCATGTATGTATGTGCACCATACGCATGCCTGGTGCCCTCAGAGATCAGAAAAGGGGTTCAGGTCCCCTGGGAAATGGAGTTACGAATGGTTGTGAGCCATCATGTGGGTGTTGGGAACTGAACCTGGGTCCTCTGTAAGAGTATCAAGTACTCTGAAACACTGACCCATCTCTCTAGCCTTCATCCTCTTTTCTTAAAGCTTGAAAACCAGTAATGTGGAAGCAGCTAGCTCAAAAGTACTCAGAATTATACTCACACAGGCATTTCACAAGGAATAAAGTGTTTAGCTTGTACTCTATGCATCTTTTAGAATTGTGCATCATTGCACAAACTGAGGTGTATATATAAGATACACTAAAGCTAAAAATCATAATAATAAATGCCATGTTAACCCACCACCCAATTTAAGAATAATTTCACAAATAGCACTGATACCTTTTAAAAGTTTTACTATATTCATTCCAAGATACTCACTTTGCCTCTGATAGGCCCCAAGTCAGAGATTATTTGGAAGCATGCTATATAATTTCTGAATAGTTGGTTTTTTGTCGGTGTCTTATGTGATCAAGTACTATTTTGATTCCATTATGAAGAATTTAGTGGATACCATTTGAATCCACTTGACTTTATTGACCTGTTTCATGGCACAGAAGATGGTCTGTTTTGGTAGTTACATCTTGTGGACTTCTGCCATTTAAGGTAAATGGTTGTGTAAATTACACTCAGGTAAAGCTGGCACTTAGTCTTGTTCGAGTATTTTATACATTTATTGATTTAATAACTATAGTATTTTATCAGTTATTGAGGGTAAGACATTGAATAATCAAACATTTATCAATTACCATTCCGTACAGTTTACTCCCTGCATTTTCAATGTATATTATTAGGCATATAAAATAAAACCTTCAGAACTGATGCTTCTTATGAAATGATCCTCTTTTTCTCTAATATTAAGTTTGGTTTGGAGCTAGGTATGATGGCGCATGCCTGGAATTCTAGCACTAGAGAGACTCAGGCAGGAAAACTTCCACAACTTCAAGGCATCTGAATTACATAACAAGACGTCTGTGGTAGTTTGAATGTAATTGGCCCCCATAAGCTCTTAGGGAGTGGCACTAGTAGGAGGTATGACTTTGTTGGAGTAGGTGTGGCCTTGTTGGAGGAAGTGTGTCACTGTGGAGGTGGGCTTTGAGGTCTCATAGATGCTTACAATACCGTCCAGTGTCTCAGTTCACTTCCTGTTGCCTCTGGATAAAGATCTAGAATTCTCCAGCACCACACCTACCTGCACACCACCATACTCCAAGCCACCAATGCTGCTTGCCATGATGATAATGGACTAAACTTCAGAAACTGTAAGCTGCCACCTCAATTAAATGCCTTCCTTTATAAGAGTTGCCGTGGTCATGCTGTCTCTTCACAGCAATAGAAACCCTAAGGTAACATTCTAATTTTTTTATATTTTATTTATTTATTTATTTATTTATTTGTTTGTTTGTTTATTTTATGTATGAGTGTTCTATGTGCATTATGATTTTATGCCAGAAGAGGGCATCAGATCCAACTGTAGATGGTTGTGAGCCACCATGTAGTTGCTGGGAATTGAACTCAGGACCTCTGGAAGAGCAGCCAGTGCTCTTAACTGCTGAGCCATCTCTCCAGCTCCCAATAGTCTTATTTAAAAATCAGAAATGAGGGACCAGGGCAATAACTTAGCCAGAAAACAAGCAAGAGGAACTGAGTTCAGTCCTATCAGTGACCACTCATAATCCCAGTGTGAAGGAGCTAAAACTGTTGGATCCCTGGGGCTCTGCCAACCAGCTTAACTTAGTCATCAAGCCCCAGGTCCCAATGTGAGTATATGGGTGGACACATACACACATACACACACCACCACCACCACCACTACTACCACACATACACCAACACCACATACACACACACACACACACACACACACACACACACACACACACA
>CABHPH010159762.1:9351-27964 GCA_902168325.1 Peromyscus nudipes
CTAATTTAATCACCTATAGAAATGCCCAGAGGTAATGCAGATAATTTCTAAGGTAGAAATTATAACCTAATGTAGACAATTTCTCATTGAGACTCTCTTTCCAAGTGATTTTCCATTCTGTCAAGGTGACAAAGATAACCATCACAGAGACCTGGATAGAGAAAACTTGTAAGCAAGAGCTGCTGAACTCCTGCCAAAAGTACTGTGAATGTGGGTGTCTGGTTTTCACCTACAAAGAATAGTGCAGTACAGGCTGTGCTGGGGGACACCAACACCCCCACACTGGAGTGTTACCAGGAGACCAAGTAAGGAGTCTGGACTTTCATCTCTGCCCATTGGTAGCAGGTTTTGTCCCCAGCCCAACACCACTGATTCTGTGAAGGGTAGGAATTTGCATCCCATACTGCAAAAAGGATGAGGTCATTCCAGTGGGAATACACTGAAGCTTTGCAGAGAACCTGAACTTTTGCCATCACTAAGAACAATAGGACAGCGTCTCTTCCTGTACAGTTCTGCCAAAAAGGTTTAATTCTGGTATTGGGGCTCATAACAAGCATAAAAGTGGACATGTTTCAGTTAGAAGTCACTCGTCATACTAATAATCAGGCATATCTCAAACTGACTAAAAAAACCATCAGCAGAGACTGATTAATATCGATGGTCAACTTTGGGATTTAGAGTTGTCATGGAAACAGATCTCTGGGCTTTTCTATGAAGGATTATCTAGGTTGATAGGGGTAGAAAGACTCATCCTGCATACAGTCAACACCATTCCGTAAACTGGGGTCGTGAACGGAATAGGAAGGAGGAAGCCAGCTAAGCACTTACCTCTCTCTGCTTCCTGACAGTGGACGCCATGTGACCGGCTGCCTCACACCCCTGCTGCCTTGCCTTCCACTCCATGATGCCAACTGACCCAGAACAATCCCTTCCTTCTCTAAGTTCCTGCCATCAGGTGTTTCACAACCTCAACGAGACGAGTAACACAGAGAAATACAGACACGGCAGGTGCATTGGAAAAATTCGAAAGCAGCCATTACAAAAACACTTTCATGAGAAATTATGTATGCACAATAAAAACCAATTTAAAATAGCAATTCCCAGAGAAGCAACAGCCTCAGCAAAAACATAAATGATATAAATAGTGAGTGGGAACTTCAGAACTGAAAATATTATAACGAGAACCAAGGGCTGATGGTTGTGCTCAAGGGCAGAGTGCAAGAAACAGAGAAGAAAGTAGCAGCTCACGGGATGAACAGCAGGACTTACCAAAAAAAAAAAAAAAAGTAGTATGAGTGCAATAGTGGAGACTCACACTGTAGTAAAAGATCTGTTTGTGTCATTCAGATTCTGAGAGGAGGGAAGGGAAAAAGATGGTACTGATAAGTACGTGGAGACTGTTGAGATGATTCAGCAGGGAAAGGAGCTGGCTGCCAAATCTGATGATCTGAGTTTGATCCCTGGGACCCACATGATGGAAAAAAGAACCGACTCCTGAAAGTTGTCTTTCTATGACCCCCACACATGCTGTAACACTCAAGTGCCCATGTGCATGCGCGCGCACGCGCGCGCGCACACACAGACACGTACTATAAATTTAAAACCCATGAAGAAATAAATACTGAAAACTGCCTAAATAGACAAGGGACAGAAACCAACAGATTCAAGAAACTGAGTTAACCTCAACCCTAATAATCACAAGGAAATCTACACCAAGACATGCCATAATCAAACTCATAAGAACTTAGAGAAAAAAAAAATCTCAAAACAGCCAGGAAAAATGGTGCCTTGTTTACAAGGAAAATCCAGCTAGAATGGGAGAGGATATCTAGTCAGGAGCCTTGGGACCAGAGCAGTGGGGAGTGCTCTTCAGGAGTTGCAGACGGACTAGTGTGAGTCCAGCAAAAACGGCCCCTAGAGAGGAAGGGAATCAAGGTGTTCCAAGGTGAAGGAAAGCCAAGTGGCTTTGTTGGCAGCAACCCTAAAAGTACAGAGGATGGAGGTACAGTGTGTGTGTGTGTGTGTGTGTGTGTGTGTGTGTGTGTTTGTGTGTGTGTGTTTTAGGCACATTTACACCAATGCATAGGTGTGAAGGTCAGAGGACAACCAGCAGAGCTGGGTCTCTCCTTCCACATATGGGTCCTGGGAACTCACACTCAGGCTGTCAGTCAGAGTGTCAAGCACTTTTACCCACTGATCTATCTTGCCAGCCCTGGAAGAAATATTTAACATAATTATGTCATAAGTGGAGAAGAATATAGAAATGAAATGCGGATAGGATTTCCATACTTTTCTGAAACAGTAAAATGTTATTGCCAGTCAACTGTAATGACTTCCATGTATATTCCACAATACCCACAGTAGCTTGCAACTGAGAGTAATCTCAGAAACATGGGTTACCTCAACATGGAATTATGTAAAATGTTCAGGTAATGAGAAGACAGGAAAAAATCTCAGAGAAATGAAGAATATTCAGAACAAGCTGCAAACAAAAAGAAAATGTAAAATATCTGTTAAACACAGAAATCAATAGAGTGTATCAAAAAGCATGTTTTAATTATCTGCTGCTTAAAAGTATTCATCATCAAATATAGTATAACAGGCAGGATGGAAGTAAAGGATGAAGAAAGTTATTATCACACAAGTGTCAGAAGCAAGTGGAAGTGGTCACATGAATATCAATTTCACTTTATAATTTTATTTAAGTATAATTCAGAATAAGAAAAATTTCAGCAAGCATGGTGCACAGCTGTGATTTCAGCATTTGGGAAGTGGAAGTAGGAAAAGCAGGGGTTCAGGGTCATCCTCAGCTACATAGCAAGTTTGAAGCTAGCCTGGGCTACAAGGCATCCTGCTTCAAACTAACCAACCAGAATAAGAAAGTTACCAGACAGAAAGGGGCATGGTAAGATGAAGGTGATTCTAACAAGGGTCTAAATGCAGGACTAGAAAGATAGCTTGGCAGTTCAGCGCACTTGGTGCTCTTGCAAAGGCTGGGGTTTGATTCCTAGCACATGTATCTGCCTGTAACTCCAGCTCCAGGGAACTGGAAGCCCTTTTCTGGCCTCAGTGGGCATTCACAGGCATGTGCACATGCAAACAGACATGCAAACATACACGTGGATAAAGATAAATTAAGTATCTTTTTTAAAATTCTAAATGTATATTCAACAACCAACAAAGCTAAAACTGTGTGAAGTCAAAACAGATATGAATGTAAGAGTATAAAAAATTCCATAAAAATGGGTAGAGATTTCAATATCAATATCTCAATGTTTGATAGAATGACAGCACATAAAATTAGCAAGGAAATAGAAAATTCAACAAGATCATGAACCAAAATACCAAATCAATTCTTCTAGAGTATGCTATGCAACAGCAATATGCTGTCTCTCTCTCTCTCTCTCTCTCTCTCTCTCTCTCTCTCTCCAAAATACAATACAATAAGATAACACAAAGACCATCACAATGGAGTTGGACAAGGCAAACCAACAGAAGGAAAAGAGCCCCAAGAGAAGGCACAAGAATCATGGACCCACTCATTCACACATTCTGGAGTCCCAACAAAGTACTAAACCAAAAGTTATAATATATACACAGAGGACCTGGTGCAGACCCATGTAGGCCCTGTGCTTGCTGCTTTGGTCTCTATGAGTTCATATGACCATTGTTCAACTGATTTAGAGTAACTTGCTCTCCTGGTGTCCTGCATCCCCTCTAGCTCCCATACTCCTTCAGTTCCCTCTTCCACAGGGTTCTCTGAGCTCTGAGGGGAGGATTTGACGGAGATGTCTCATTTAGAGCTGTGTCTTCAAAAGTCTCTCTGTGTAATGTCTGTCTGTGGGTCTCTTTATTTGTTCCCATCTGCTGCTGGAGGAAGCCTTTCTGATGATGGCTGAATAAGGCAATGATCTATGAGTATAACAGAATATCACTAGGGGTAATTTTATTGTTACTTTTTTTTTTAGACCAGTAGCATTTGATTTCTACCCTAGGTCCCTGGGCTATCTGTTCTCTGGTTCTGGGTCACCCAAGCAGTGTAGGGTGTGGGTTCCACCTCATGGAGTGGGCCTTAAGTCAAATCAGACATTGGTTGGTCACTCCCACAAGCTTTGTACCATCATTGCCCTAGCACATCTTGCAGGTACTACACCACTGGAGATCAAAAGTTTTGTGGCTCGGTTGGTGGTTATGTTTCTCTTTTGGTAGCCTGCAGAGTACCTTCCCATACCAAAGACATTAGAACATGGGGATGAAGGTCCCACATAGGCACAAGCTCTACCTCTCCATGTTCAATGAGTTGTGTGGGTGTTGTCTTCAGCAATTGGGTCTTGATGTCAGTTTGTGGAGAACAACTGATTGTCCTGGCAATAACCTTGGTTGTTTGGGGATTTCCATAAGACTCCTTTGGCCAACAACTCAATTGGATATAATCTAGTCTGGGTACTGGAAGCTTTGTTTGGTGACATGAGATGGATAGTTGGGGCTCCATCTCTCTCACCATCTGGAGACTTCATTAGGATTGCCTTCATGTATTTTAGGAAGTTTCCACATCACTAGGCTTCCCTACTGTCCCCAAATGCCCCTCAATTCTAGTTGTCTCTCCCCACATTTCCCCCCAACCTCATCGCCCCTCCCCCCTCCTCATGCTCCTGTTCCCATCCCCCCACACCCACTCTGGCCCCAATCCATCCATAAAATCTATTCTATTTTCCCCTCTCAGGGTGATCTATGTGTTCCCCTTAGTCCCTTCCTCTATGCCTAACTTCTCTAGGTCTCTAGATCATAGCTTGGTTATTATTTATCTAATAGCTAATAACCACATATAAGCCAATACATACCATATTTATCTTTCTGGGTGGGGCTTCCCTCACTCAGGATGATTTTATTTCTAGTTCCATCCATTCGCTTGCAATGTTCATGATGTCATTTTCCCCGATAATTGAGTAATACTCCATTGTGTAAATGTATCACATTTTCTTTATCCAGTATTCTGTTGAGGAACATTTAGGCTGTTTCCAGTTTCTGGCTATTATGAATAGAGCATCAAGAACATGGTAGAGCAAATGTCCTTGTGGTAGGATGAAGCATCCTTTGGGTATATGCCCAAGAGACAATACACACTCTTTACCAGAGCTCCTGGAATAGCAACCTAAACTCTGGTCTGTGTTCCCCAAAATATTGTGTATGCTAATAAACTTATCTGGGGTCAGAGAACAGAACAGCCACAATATTAAACATAGAGGTTAGGCAGTGGTAGCATACGCCTTTAATCCTAGCATTCCAGAGACAGAAATCCCTCTGGATCTCTGTGAGTTCAAGGCCACATTGGAAACGGCCAGGCACGGTGATACACACCTTTAATCCCAGAAAGCCACACCTTTAATCCCAGGGAGTGGTGGTAGAAAGCAGAAAGGTATATAAAGCGTAAGGACCAGAAACTAGAGGCTTTTGCCCTGGAGAGGCATTTGCCCTGGAGAGGCATTTGGCCTGGAGAAGCATTTGGCCTGGAGAAACATTTGGCCTGGTTAAGCATTCAGGCTTCTAGCAGCAGTTCAGCTGAGAGCCATTCGGAGATGAGGACTCAGAGGCTTCCAGTCTGAGGAAACAAGACCAGCTGAGGATCCAGCGAGGTGAGATAGCTGTGGCTTGTTCTGTTTCTTTGACCTTCCAGTGTTCACCCCAATAACTGGCTCAGGTTTGATTTTATTAATAAGAACTTTTAAGATTCATGCTACACTGGTCCATCAAGTAAACCATCAGATTAATTAAAAGTGTACAAATGTATTCCCTCACCACTAAAAAAAATCAAAGCATAAATTGATAGCATGAAAATAACAGGAAGATACTAACACTTTAAATAATATAGTACTAATTTGTCCATGGATCAAAGACAAGTCTCAAGAGTAATAACCAATACGTTGAACAGAACTAAAATGAAGCTATAAAATATAAAATGTTGAGATACAGATACATCAGTATTGAGAGGAAATCCTATATCGATAATGTATATAAGTTGGGTGTGGGGAGATGGCTCAGTGGTTAAAGTACTTGCTCCACAATCATGAGCATCAGAATTCAGATTCCCCAGAGCCCCTATAAAATGCACAGCAGCCCCTGTAATTCTAACCACTGAAGGCAGAGACTGGCCAGCTAGTTGTATTAGGGAACTCCGAGTTTAACTGAGAGATTCCGCCTCAATGAATAAGGAGGAAGAACAATGATGATAGCATCATCCTGACATCCACCTCGGGCCTCTACATGCATGCTCACACACATGCTCACATACATGTGTGCCCAGCAGGTAATCATGCATATACACACATGCACAATCACATATATGGAAGTGAAAAAAGCACATAAATTAAAGATATGAAACAAACTACAATCAACAATACAAGCAGTGACAGTGAGATTCTAAGAAGGAAAGAGGAAACCTTAGGACAAAAAGGAAGGAGTTCACAGTGATTAAAAACAGAAAAGGAGAAAATCAGAAACATGAAATAGAGACATCAATGAAAGGAAGAGCTCGTTCTTTGAAAAGATCAATGCAGTTGACGCACAGAAAGAAAGCAAGAGAGAGCATGAAAATTACTAGAATCCCCAAGAGGGAAACAAAAATTTCTGGATACTCAAGTTACTAGAATCATCAAAAATGAAATGAAAATATTCATAGATATTAAAGGAATTAAAATCATAAATATCAGACAACTCTACACTTTATGGCTAGAAAAAATAAGTTATTTTCTGGAAAAACACAAAATATTCGAGGTGAAATAGAGAACCTCAATAGTGAACACCTCTATTAAGGAAATTGAATTCACAATTTCAAAATCAATGTTAAAAAATTCTCAAGGACCATATAATTTCACTGGGCAGTTTTTCCAATGTTTACAATAAAATTGCCAATCGCATGTAATATTTTACAGAAAACAGAATTAAAAAGGACGTGTATCAATTTTTTCCTTTTAAAAATATTTATTTTATTTTAAATTATGTGTATGTATGGGTGGGTGTGTACATGTGAGTACAGACACTCACAAAGGCCAGAAGAGGGCACCAGACCTTTTGGGGTTAGAGTTACAGGCAGTTGTGAGCTGCCTGACATGGGTGCTGGGGCTAGAACTGAGGTCTTCTTCAAGAGCACTACACACTCTTCACCCCTGAGCCATCTCTCCAGGACCAGCATGTTTATTCTATGAGTTCAGAACTGTTTTGAAACTAAAACCAGACAAAGAAAATTTATTTTTTGTTGTTTTGTTTTTGTTTTTGTTTTTGTTTTTGAGACAGGGTTTCTCTGTGTAGCCTTGGCTGTCCTGGAACTCACTCTGTAGACTAAGTTGGCCTCAAACTCACAGAGATCCACCTGCCTCTGCCGCCCGAGTGCTAGGATTAAAGACATGCACCACCACCGCCCAGCGAAAATTTATAAACAAAGAAAACTACAAACCAGTAACTCTCATTGCTTTAAGCAGTAAAATTCTTCACAAACTATTAAGAAATAGAATTCATCAATAGATAGAAATAACCATATGCTATGGTCAAGTGTACTTTGATTTAGGGGTAAGTTCAGTAGTCAAAAAGAAATCACTGTAATTCACCAGAAATAGACTAAAGAAGGAAAAACCATGTGATCATATACATTGATGCAGAAAAACATTTGACAAAGTTTTATACTCATTCATGACAAAAATTCTGTAAAAGTATAGAAAGAAGTATATTAACCTGACAAGGAATATTTACTTTTTAAAATTGTATGCCGGGTGGTGGTGGCACGTGCCTTTAATCCCAGCACTCGGGAGGCAGAGCCAGGCAGATCTCTGTGAGTTCGAGGCCAGCCTGGGCTACCAAGTGAGTTCCAGGAAAAGCGCAAAGCTACACAGAGAAACCCTGTCTCGAAAAACCAAAAAAAAAAAAAAAAATGTACAGTTAGCACAATGCTTTGTTGTGAAAGATGAAATACTTGTCAGGAGTAGACCAAGGATGCCCACTCTCACTTGTTCAACAGAGTGTTGTAAATGCTAGTCCTTGCAATATGGTAAGAAAAGGGCATATACAATGGTAAGGGAAAAAAAGTCTCGTTTGTAGATAACATGATTTTTCTACCCCCCGAAAGAAATCCTTCCAAAATATAAACAAAACAAAGCTCATAGAACTAATGAGCAAGGTTAGCAATGTTATAAACCATGAGAGATCAACATGCAAAATTAATATTTGTAGGTGTCAGCAATAGTAACTCAAAGTTACTAAAAGACCTAAACACCCAGGTCTAAATTAATAAAACATATACATGACTTGTGTGCTGAAAATTACACAATGGCTCCAAATAAGTGGAGAGGAATACTATGTTCATGGATGGCAAGAGTCATTATGGTGGAAATATATATTCTTTCTAAGCTGTTATATAGGTTTAATGCAATTCCTATAAAATCATAGCTATATCTTTTGTTGAAATGGCATTATTTTAAAGTTAATGTAAAGTGGCAAAAGGAACCAAGAAAGGTAAGACAATTTCGGGAAATCAAAAGTGCTAGAAATCACTCTATTCATTCAAGATTTTTTGTCTGCCCATAGAGACAAAGAGAACAGAAAGGTAGAATGTGGATGAGGTAGCTTCCTTTCTGTTGCTGTGATAAAATACCCTGACAATCAGCTTATGAGAAAGGGGGTTCTATTTGGCTTCCAGCTCCAGAGGAATAGAGTCCCCCATGGAGAGAAAGACTTGGCAACCGGAGCCGCAAAGCTGTTGATCACGTTGCACCCCTAGTCAGGAACAGCAAAAGAACAGCAAGTGTGGCCAGGTCATGAGCCTCGAAGCCCATCCCTAGTGAAATGCGTCCTTCAGTAAGTCTCCGTCTCCCAAAGTTTCCATAAGTTTCACAAACAGTGCCACCAGCTGGGGACCAAGGGTTCAAACACATAAGGCTATGGGGGACATTTCAGAATCAAACTTCAACAGTTGTTCTACGTGTCTACCCTCTGATTCCTTGACTTTCAGACTGAAATGTGTTCATGGATGCAAATATGTTCATTTGATATTCGAGAAAAATGAAAATCAATCAGGAGAAAGGCTGGTACCGAAACTGCTTATGCCAAGTGAATGTTGAACTGTGTCCTATGCCTTCACGCACATCCAATCATGTATTGGAATGGCTTAGGGGTAAGGGCATTTGCTGCGCAAACACGAGGGTCTGTGTTTGACTACCCCGTACCCACATAAAAATGTAGACATGGACACTCACACATGTAACCTCAGCACTTTGGAAGGCTGAGACAGGAACATGATGGAGGCTTTCTGACTGCTGTCCTCACTCCAGGTTCTCTACTTCAAGGGAACAAAGTAGAGAGTGACGGAGCAGGGCATCTGATGTCCTCCTCTAGCCTTTGCATGCTCATGTGGACACACACACATGTGCACATAGAACACACACACACACACACACATACTAAATAATACAATCGGAAAACTGACAAAAGACATGGCCTTTCATGAGACAAGATGTCCAGATGCAAATAAGCACATAATCAACATTAAACCTCATTAGCTATTAAGGAACCATAATGGAATATCAGTATTCAGCTACCAAAATGGCTACCATGAAATTTAGTGACAATACCAAATTCTGTCAAGGAAAAATGGAGAAATGGATTACTCACATATTGCTGGTGGGACTATATTGCTGGTAGCTGGGCAGTTCTTAACAAAAATGAAAGATTATCACACAACTTAGTAATTTGTTGCTGAGCATTTGTACTAGAGAAATGAAGACACAAAATTTTGTACAATGATTTCAACAGTGGTTTTATTTGTAGCTGCTCCCAAACCAGATATGGTCAGGATGCCCCTAGTGAGTGAATGGTTAAATACATTTGTTGTATCTATTGATACATAAAACCACCTGGGGGTTCTTGGGGGGAACATACCAGGTAAAAAAGCTGGTCCCCAAAGCTGCACACATTATAGTTGCTCTTGCTTGACATTATGGAAAGGCAGAATTATGCAAATGGAGAAAGAGATTACTGGTCACCAGGACTTATGGAAACAGAGGAAGTGTGAGGGAAGATGTGCCTAGAAAAGTTTTTGCAAATCATTCCTGTGATGTTGGTAAGGTTTTGTGTCTTGAGGGAACTGGTAAAGAGTGGATGGTCTCTCTTTGAATTCTTCTTAAGCTTCATGTAAATCTGTTGTGCTTGTGTGCATGTGTGTGTTTTGTGTGTGTGTGTGTGTGTGTGTGTGTGTGTGTGTGTGTGTTACTGTTAATCAATCTCAGGGCTTTGAGAATGCTAGGCAAGCACTCTACCACCAAGCCACAACTACAAATCAATTAATCAATCAATTTATCTATCTGTCTGTCTATCTACCTATTATCTATCATCTCTCGCTCTGTCTATCCTACCTACCTATCTATCTGTCTGTCTGTCCGTCTGTCATGCAATGGAATTGCCCATCTTGAGCTTCCTTATCTTCCCACACTTTCAGAAATCTCTGTCTGTCCAGGGTATAGAAAGATTCATTTTCATGACAGGCGCCAGTCTCATCTGAGCATCTGAGCAGCAGCCAGCCACAGGAGGCAGCTAGTGCAGCCCATGCGCAAGTTTTAGGAACTTCTCCCATACCACCTAGGGTGTTCTCCTGAAGACATTGTGGCTAGGATTAGTTACCAGCTTCTGGGGTGGTTGTGGGGATTGGTGTGTGGAAGGCGTGGCAGGAAGTGACACATGCAAGTGGCCCAGTAGACGTGACGCTTGCTGCTGTTGTCACCACATTTATGACCAAGATCAGAACAGTGCGTGGACTGAGGTTGGACTGCTGGGAAGCCGTTTGTGTTTCCTTGCAGATGACGCACATGCCACCAAGCAACTCATCTTCTTTCATGTCTGTCTGAATTCTAGTTTTTTTTTTTTATAACACATTTTCCATGTATTTATTGGTCATTTGTGTATGTGTGTGTGTGTGTGTGTGTGTGTGTGTGTGTGTGTGTGTACAGGTGCATGTGTGTAGGCTAAATAGGGTGGGTCAATCTCAGTGTCATTCCTCAGGAGCTGTCCACCTTGGTTTTTGAGATGAGGTCTCTCACTGGCCTGGAGCTCACCAGTTTGACGAGTCTGCCTGGCCTGCGGAGCCCAGGGATCCTCCTGTCTCTGCCGCTCCAGTGCTGGGGTGACAAACACATGCCACTGTGCCAGGAATGTTTGTATGCTTCTAGGGGTTGAATTCAGGCCCCCATGCTTGCACAGCAAGAATTTTACCGACTGAGTCATCTCACACTGTTGCCGTCAGTGTTTTGTTTGTAAGAGCCTTCTCCGTAAGAAACATCTGCAGTTCTTTATGTTTTGTTCCCTTTCATTTTGACTGGATCTTGGGGGCAAAGACCTGCTCACCGGGACAGACTCTCCTCACTGCTGCACCAACGGTCCTTTTCTGTGTGGCATTTCCTTTGTTTTCAGGAGAGCAGCAAGCACCCATGGTACAGCAACGACAGGGTAACTGGGACCTGGAATAATTCCTGTACTTTCCTTCAATCAGTTATGCTATCCTCCTGCCTTACATGACTTAAGGAACTTCAGAAGTTGCCCTTACCCTTTCTTTCCATAGTTTCACATTATTTATATGTTTTCTTAAGAAATATATGCTCATTTAAGTGTTTTAATCTTTCTGGTTGTTTTCTTTTTACCTTTGTATATATGTGACGCTCATGTGCACACATATTTGTGTGTGATCTGTGTGTCTGTCTGTCCATCTCTGTCTGTCTGTCTCTGTCTCTGTCTCTGTCTCTCTCTCTCTCTCTCTCTCTCTGTGTGTGTGTGTGTGTGTGTGTGTAGAGGGGTGTGTTTCTCTCTGTATATATAAGGCTACCTGACCTCATGGCTTTCTGGGGTTCTCTGCCCCCCATCTCACAGTAGGACTCCGGAATTACAGACATGTGTTCCTGTACCCAGCTTTACATGGATTCTGGGGATCAAACTCTGGTCCTCAGACTCATACAACAAACACTTTTCCCACTGAGCCTCTCCCAAGCCCTAAATGTTTTATTCTGATGGCGAGGACCACAATACCTGGGATCTTCCGCCAGGATGTTCCCCATTGCACAACATTGTACTCGGGTTAATCTTTGCTGACTGCTGCACATGCTCAGTTGTGCCCATATACTACATCTTTTCACATGCTCCCCATGCATGACCCTAGCCCCACTATCATGCCTAGTTACATAATATTTAAATATCAACCCGTTTCCCATGGCAACTCTTTCTTTCCTTTCTAGAAGCCTCATTCAAAGATCTTGTGGTTCTACATCTTCTCCAACGCTAGGTATGCATAGACTTCTAAGTTTTTTTTTTTCAGTTGAGTAAAGTTACAGTATCTAGAATAGTACGTGTGTGTTATTAGATAAGAGATGAAACCTCAATACGTTCTGGTTGGTATGCTGCTAGTTCTCTTTGAATATGAATGTGTGCACGTTCTCATGTGTGTTCATACATGTGTATACACATGTGTATGAGTACATGTGTATGCACATGTGTGTGAAGACCAGAGGTTGATGTCATGTGTCTTCCTCAACCACTCTCAATCTTATCTTTTGAGACACAGTGTCTCCCTGTACCTGGTTTAGCTAGACTGGCTAGTGAACTTCAGGGATCTGCCAGTGTCTGCCTCCCGAGATCTGAGATTTTAGGAACACCTCATCAAGCCTGGCTTAAAAATCCAGCCAAAGAAACCAACCAACCAACCAGCCAACCAACCAGCCAACCAACCAAACAAGCAAACAGACAACACCATGGGCTCTGCGGATCCCACTCCATATCTCCAGGCTTTCACTGTTCACATTTCATCAGCCGTCTCCCCACCCCCAGTCCATTTTCATATTTTTTGAAATATGTTTTCTTTGCTGTGAGATGTCAATTTGTCTTCTATTCATCTTTCCACATTTATTCTTCATGTGTAAACCTTTAGCAACATGAAATTTCTTTTTCATTAAGGTGTGTATCTCCACAATTGTATGATATACTCGCTCTACTAAATTTGGGAAGCAGAGTTCATTGAGATATCTCAGTGGGTAAAGGTGCTTATTGCCAAGTATGACAACTGAGTTCAATTCCTCCAACTCACACGATAGGAGAGAATCGACTCCTGAAAGTTATTACTTCCCGAGCCCCACATGTGTTCGGTGGTACATGCTACCCCAAAATAAATAAATAAATGTGAAAAACAAACAAACACAAAGAAAGATTCCTCAAAATCTGTCAAATAATTCATGAAATTAGGCCATTAATTTGACTTTACCTTACTGAATTTTTGTAAATACACAAAATCCTCTCTGTATCCTTTGGTTTAATTTTAATCTGATTTCCGTAGTCATGTTGCCCTATTACACTTGTAGTTTTTTGAAATAGATAATCAGGCCAGGTTTTATTACTTTCCCACATACTTTGGCTACTCTTAACACATCATTTTTACAAGTGATTGGAATTGTTTTGTCAAATTCCTCTCTAACCCATCTGTTCTGCTCCCAGGCTATTGGTGCACAAGTATACACACACACACACACACACACACACACACACACACACACACACGCACACACACCCCTAATTTGATGACTGAAATCTACCCAACATTGCCTTTTGTGCACACATGTATATACGTGTATGTGCATGGTTTTGTGTGTGAGTGTAGGTGTATGTGTGCAGTGGTACAAGGGTATAGGCCAGAGGACAACTTTCGGTGTGGATCCTTGTCCACCTTGTCTGAGGCAAGACCTCTTGGTGTTCACTACTGTATACACTAGGTTAGCTGGCTCCTGAGCTCCTGAGAAATCTCCTGTTTTCACCTGCCATCTTCCCGCAGGAGTGCTGGGGTTACAGATATGTGCTACAGTGTCTGGCTTTCCAAGGATGAGGGATCTGAACTCGGGTTCCTCGTACTTGGGCAGCGAGCATTTTACTCACGGAATCCAGCTCTACATTGTCTTTTGTGCATGGCTTTCTCCATCCTTTGAGTCCTGGTTTTGAATATTCTTCAAGAAAATGTGTAGTCTTTACCCGAGCTTTCTTCACAACCTTCTTGCTTTGGTAATAAAGATTTTTCAGATTAAGCTGATGACAAAATAATTATTGGTCTTTCTTGTTGAGATTGTCTTAATGTCATACAAGTAGCCACCTGCCCTGTCTGGACAGATGCCTTCAGCATGAATCTTCTGGAGAGGCCCCTGCTAAGTCAGGCGTAGATAACATCCTGTGCCGTGCAGTTGGCCCATGGCGGTCTGCGGGGCTGTTTTAACTTCACAGATCTTGCCCACACCAGGGCTTGCTTGGTTCTCATAGGACAAATAATGGAGCAAATGATTGCACTGATTTGACCCAATCAAGCCCCTCTCTCTCTCTGTGAGCACAGCTTGGCAGACAAAAGCATTAGGAGCCCCACTAAGACTGCAGCAAGGTCTTAGTTTTTCACTCTTTTTTGAGAGTGCTTGTGTGTGGACAAGCATGTATATGCATTTGTGTGCAAATGGGTGTGTGTGTGTGTGTGTGTGTGTGTGTGTGTGTGTGCCTGCATGTGGGAGCCTGAGTACAACTTGGTGTGGGTCTACAGTGGCCGTCAACTTTTCCTTTGGAGACAGGATCTCTCACTGGCCAGCAAATCCAATCTTCACCTCCTTGGTACTGAGACTACAGGCATGCTGCGGTGACTGGCATTTTAAAAACCATGTGGATCCTCAGGATGAACCATAGGGTCTTATCCCTGTGCAGCTTCCGGCACTTTGCCTACCGAGCAGTCTTCCCGTGCCCACTTTCCACAGTCTTTAAAATGCAGTGTAGGGTTTATTTCCTCCTTAAATGAGACACCCCATACACACAAGAAGAACAATGGAGCACTCACATATGCATACATGTTCTCATTGAATATACCTTCCCCACCTTTGAGAATGAACCTCATGTATTCTGTGGTGGCCTGGAACTAGCTATATAAATGAGGATGACCTTCAACTTCTGATCCTCCTGCCTCCACCTCCCCAGTGCTGGGATTACAAGTGTGCACCACCACTTCCAGTTCATGCAGTGCTGGGGGTAGAACCCATAAGCTAGTGTAAACTAGGTGAACACTGTACCAACCCAGCCAAATATATTCTCAGCCCTATATATTGAGGTTTGTTTTTTTTTTCAACGAGCTTGGCTTGAGAGTATAACTGTCTTTGTGGTAATTCTCACTAGAAGAAAGTCCCTCTTCTCACACTGTTAACTTTCGTTTTGTTGGTCTTTTGCAGACAGGGTCTCACTACATAGCCTTGGCTGGCCCGAATTCTCCATGTAGTCCAGGCTAGCCTTCATCTCAGAGAGATCTATCTTCCTTAAAGTCCTGAGCCACCACATGGCTTGAACTGCTAACTTTTGAGAGAAAAGAAAGGATCCAGGGGCTGACCAGGGTACCAAAAAAGTTTTGTATCTTGAAATCCATATTGCAGAAGGGGTTGAAATCTACGGAAAGCCAGATATACGTGCACCTAGCAGACTTCACCAAAGAAGCTGAATACAACATGTCATTATGATTTATTGTGGGTAATGGGGGTCTTACGAACCCAAGAAAGAAAAGCATTCTTTTCTCTGCTGCTACACTTATAGTCTCCATTTTGTTTGCAAGCACTTCCCGGAGGGTTGCGCTTGTAGGATAGGCTAGGACTAGCCTATATGGTTACTAAAGCTCCACCAGGCATTTCAGTAAACTGTCATGCAGGGATGCAGCTTTCGTTTGAGACTTCTTTCAAAGATGAGATAAAGAAAAAAAAAAGGTTTCCTAGTTTAAAGCATCTTTATAAAAACCAGGCTGAAGGGATTCTGCCACGAGTTCTCAGAGAAGCGGGAGGAATGCTCCGCCTACAGATACCAACCGGACACAGAACTGCTAATAAAAGAATCCTTTTATGGAACCGGGCGAGTGCTTTCGTCCTCTAACCCACCAGAAGGTGGCGCGAATTCACCGTTGAAACGGTGAAAAGGGGGGGGGGGGGCTTTTTTTTTTTTTTTTTTTTTTTTTTTTTTTTCCGTGCGCCCGGCCCTGTGAGTCTAGTAAAACAGAAAGAAGAGAAAGAAAACAAACAAAAAAACCCACCCAAGCCCGTTCTCTAAAAATAAACGAACGGCCTGAAAAGGTTCGTCTTTGTAAAAAAATAAATCACTCTCAAGTTGCAATCGTCCACATTTTTATGGTCCGCCGTGATGAGGGTCAGAGGAGCCGAAGAAGCGCTGGATAAAGACTTTGCGAAGGACAATTTCCAGGATTTTTTGTAAGAAACTTAAGAAGCGGACGCTTCGTGTGTTCAAGAACCACCAGATTCAGAGATAGCTTATGTTGAATTCAGGTTCTAACAAAAAGCAAAAATAAAGAAGTTATCAGGCACGCGCTGCTTTTCATTCTGAAAGTACTGGAGCTATTTAGGAGTTTGGATGTTAAGAACATCTAGGACCAGACTCTAGGGAACTTTCTTCTGTGTTTTCCGAAAGAAAATTAAATCTTAATAGAGAAAGCAAGGGATGCGGCAGCGAGCTCACAGACACAAAAGGAAAGAAAGCCCCCCCCCCCAAAGCCACCACCATTAACACCCACCAGAATTACAAAACCAGCCTCCTTGGCGGTGAGGGGAGTCCCTGAATCGAGCTCTGTCTGAATGAAGTAGCTGGTCAGATGCGCCAATTTCCCAACAGTCAAGAACATTTTTAGACACGGTGTAGTCACCAGGAAGAAAGAAAGGTTTTAATTTAAAAAAATCTTTTTTAGTTCAGTAAAATATCCTATCCACTAAAGTACTGTAAAAAAGAAAACAATTTCTCAAATTCTAGCTTAAAGAGGTGATTTAAAGAGAAAAGGACTATTTTTTAAATGAAAACAAAACAAAATGATAATAATAAAAAAATACTCCCAAAGCTTTTTGTGAAGAAAATAAACCAAAGACCCCAAGGAAGATGTAAATGTTTTCAAATTAGAATTTCTAAAGAAATTTCAACCACGAAAGTGACCTCAGGCTCAGTCCTCATATTCCAGCCTGAAGACTGATCTTCATTTTAGCAAATGTTACTAAATACAATAGATTTTTTTGTCCCTAACTAAAACCTATCTTTAAAAAAATTAATTTGCTCTCTGCGTAGACGGGGTACATTTTCATTTAACTACAATGTCGTGCCTTGTAATTATTAGTCTTTCTTTATCTGTTTCTTGTAAGAAAAGAAAATGTGTAGAAAGAAAGAATAAAATTTAAAAAAAAACCCAAACTTGTAGGTTGCAGTTAAAATATTTTGCTTTATCATGCCTGGTGGGAAAAGAGCCAAAAACACTGAAGTCAGGGCGACTGAGAATCACACGCCGGGTCCTCTCAATTCTGAGCCCCAAGTTCATTTCTTCAAATCTTGGGGGCTTGTTGTGAAACCGAGGGCGTTTGGCTAGAAAAGGAGTGGATTGTAATTCATTTGAGAGAGGGCTCTGGGAATAGAAAGGAAACTGGGGGGTTTATTGGGAAGGTGGGTGAGTTTTCTTCAACAACTTTTTCTTGGCCGTTTTCGTGGAGTGCCCTGGAGTTTAAACCCAGTCTGCAGGCTCACCTGGAAAAGTCCCCTCCATGGCACCCGCTTCGTCTGGCGATCCTCGATCGCTCGTGCAGGCAGGGAGACTCCACAGTGAAACTAAATTCTCGTCTTTATGACATTTTCCCCCCTGTCCGAGTCCGAACCAGGTTTGGCGTGTGTGTGTAGTGGGGGGCGGGGGGACGGTCTCGAGATTCAGGGAGATAAAAGTTTTATTTTAAGTGGGTACATGTCAAAGTTAAACAGCATTTCTTCTCAGCTACGCTGCAGGGCGGATCTTTATTCCTTCATCCCCTTTTCACCATTTCTTTCTCAAAAAACTTTCTTCCTCAACATTTTTTTTCTTCTCTCGATTCCTCAAAAAAAAAAAAAATCCATAAAAAAATGCTTTTATTGCCCATTACCTCCCAAAGAGCAAGCTTAACTTCTGGTCCTTGTGCGTTATCTGGACAGTCCCTGGCCTCTGCCACTACTCGGGTTTGGTTTTATTTGGGGACCTTTGAGACATGTTTTGGCAGCAGCGGGTGTGTGCGCAGAGCCCGGGAGCATCGCAAACCTAAAAGAGGCAATTGTGTCCACAGAGTGTGAGCCAGGATCGGCGAGCTCCAGGCTGTAGGGACGTCTCGGAGCACCTCCTGACCGTGTACGGCGCAGCTCCAGCACCGGACGCGTCTCCGCTGGGTCTCCGACTTTAGGGGATGGGACCGGGAGAGACAAAAATTGCCGTCGTGGCCGCTCTCATTTGGTTTTACTTTTGCATTAGAAGACTCCTGTTGGGGCCGGGTAGCTCGCGGCGGAAAGCTGGGCCCCTGGACACGGCCTTTGTCGCGGCCACTCGGCAGGCTTCCCGGTCCCCTCCCCTAGCGCCAGCCGGGAATGCGCCGGCTCCTTCCCACTCAGACGGCGGGGGAAATTGAACCCCAACTCCAATTTTGCATTTTGCAGCCCCATTAGAGGGACTCGGAGAGGAGGCCAGAGAGAAAACCTGAAAAGACAGGCTGTTATTTATGACTGGCGAGTTGTACTGTGGCACCAGATGGTG
>CABHPH010159763.1:0-24297 GCA_902168325.1 Peromyscus nudipes
AAAAAAAACTTTTCATTTAAAA
Source organism: Peromyscus nudipes (assembly GCA_902168325.1). Classification (NCBI taxonomy): domain Eukaryota; kingdom Metazoa; phylum Chordata; class Mammalia; order Rodentia; family Cricetidae; genus Peromyscus; species Peromyscus nudipes. Next base: position 23 of record CABHPH010159763.1, read on the forward strand.
CTCAGGCTTTTCTTGGAGTTGAAATTTAGATGCTGAATAGCCATGTTTTAACTCCAAGGAGAAAACTACATGGATAAACAATTCCAGAAACAAGGAAGCAGGGGAGGGGGCCTCCTGGACACATTTGAATTTCAATCATCTTTGAGGTCCAGCTGTACTTTTACTAGGCCCACGGTTTAGTTAGTAAGATAATAAATAGTCTTTCTGCCTCCTGTGTTGCAAAGTTTCCATCATTCACTCACAAGCAAAACACTCATGGTTGCTACAACCATATGTAACTGTTGAAATTTGAACCATTTCCTGAATAGGTGTGCTGATTTGAAGTGGGAGAAGAAAAATCTTAATAGAAAAAAAAAAGTTTCCAAATGCTATATGCAAGCTACCTATTTCCCATCACTTAAATCTCATTTCATTACTTTAGAGTTTGGTTTACTGAGTATTTGCCTCCCATACACAAGGCTGGTGTTCTATTAGGGGGGAGGGAGGGAGAGAGGGAAGGGGAAAGAGGGATGCATTACCCCATAGATTACTAGGATTCCTTTCTTCCTTTACAATAGTGCACAACCTAGAATGAGACACATTGAACTTGCCAGAGTACACGCGGACTTTTCAGATCTTTACCCCACTCACACCCACTTCTGCTGAATGACCCTTCGTGTGCTGGGCTAAGAATGCAAAGTAAACATTTGGTTGTTTTCTGTGTGCCAAACACACAGCATAGTTCCTGATACCCTGATACTGAGGCACTCACTTCTCAGCAACTTCTTTACAGAAGTCAGATTGAGTTTCCTTAAGAAACACCTGCCTTTAATCCCAGCACTTGGGAGGCTGAGTTCTCTGAGGTCCAGGACAGCCAGAACGACACAGAGAAACCCTGTCTCAACCCCGCACCATGCTCCCCACCCCCAACCCCCACCCCTGCTCAAGAAAAAGAAAGAAATGACCTTAGGACCTGGTAGCACAGTTCCCAGGACACAGAAAGGCCTCTGGAAGTACCCATTACTGCTCCAAATCATCTCTCTTTATTCCAGTGCAATACTGATTTTGTGAATTTGTATATTAATTCAGAGTCCTTCTCTTCCTTATTGTCCCACTTTTTTCTTATTTCTTTGATAATTAGTTGCAACAGTGTGTATACTATCTCTCAGGACTATCTCAAATCAGGAAGGAAGACGACAATAAGGGACCAGAAATCAATAAGACCTTAAATCAAGCATCATGTCCCGATATTGTAGTCATGCATGGTACTATCAGCTTTGTTATATATAGTGTCAAGACTATGGATTTTTATCATTGAGTTTAAATTTTAAATAGTTCCCTGGTGATATGAAAAATAATAACCCAAAACTTTCCCAAGATTAGACTTTTGTTTTGTTAGTAAAGACCCAAAACCTAAGAAAGTTACTATATTTTCTTTAGCTCCAAACTCCAGTGTGTTTGGAATACGCAGCCATTCCACACTCACTAAACAAAGATGGGAAATCAGTAAGTGTGTCAGAACTCACAGCTTTCAACCCTGGTTTCACCATTTCTACCAACATTGCCACCATCTTCATAGTTAATCTAGTGTCTTGCTCAAATGAAATTGGCAGGTAATCCTATAGTTAGAAACAGAATTCCTTAATTCCTTAAATTACCTTTAAGGCCAACTATGGTGAGTTGCCAGGCATCATTGCAGGGCACATCTGTCAAGAATTGATAGAAAACAAGCTTTATCTGGACAGGAATCTGTCTAGTACAGACACATGTCTTTACCTTTGAGATGGGAGAGTACTACTTTTCCAAAAGTCCCCAGCATCCCACGCTCCTTTTGAATGGAAGTATTTGCTGCCAAATACATGCTGGAGCTATGAAAAGCCAAAGTGAATTTTTCTTTAGGACACCCTGGCAGTTAAGCTTCTGCTGTACATGAATTACTTATTTTTAATTTGATTTATTGATGTCACTATGAAGTTCAAAGTATTGTATCTGCTCAAGCCCATATTGTTGGGTGGGGTCGGTCATCTTTTCTACTGAGCCATGTATCATATTTTATGCACTTGACAAAAGTTGCCTATAAGCAGCAAAACTGGTAAACATTGTCTTATTTTTGCTTGGTTCGTTTTGTTTGGGTTTTGGGGTTTTTTAATTAAAATTTTCAGTGTACAAAATGACTGGGCTTCATTATGATGTTTTTATCCATACACATCCTTGAAGATTGTCTTATTTCACTGAGTTTCCTGTTTGGGGGTTTTCTTTCTTTGGTAGAAGCTTCCTGAAGATCTCTGGTCCTTGTTCATCAGAACATTCCTTTACCAACTAGAAGTATGTTTCCTTTACCACCTATTCCTCTGCCTTGTGTGCTGGTGATCCTTCATAGCTCTACCCTAAAATTTCCAGCCTCCCTCTGTTCTCTTCCTGGAGGAGTTCCTTCTCACTCGTGCTGATTACACACAAGTGTCAGCATGCTATGTCAGACTTCTCTTGCATCCTGTGTGTCTATAGGAGCTCCCACAGACTGAGCTTAACCACGAGTTCCTTCATGGAATATCCTTTCATCCATAGGTCTCCTCCTGCTTCCCAGATCTTACTGGATGGGTGTCCATCTTTTTAGGTGCCTAGGTGACAGAGAAGTCTTTGTTCCTCCTTCCCTTTTCCTTTCTTTCTGTCTGTGGAAGTCACCTCTCCAACTCCAAAGACTTAGTATAAATACTTTGATGTCCACTTTTCTCCTGTTCTCATTTCCTCGCCCCCTCCCCCTCTCTAGAATAATTGCTGTAATAACATGTACATTCCTCGTGTCCCTCTAAAACTTCTATTACTCAGGACATCTGTTCTTCTCTTACCTGGAAACCTTCTTGTCTCATATGCAACTCTTCTTCCATCCTGAAAAAACATGTCAACTTATGCCTGCCAAGTTATATATCAACAAACTCCCCCAACTTCATCAAGGCAGGAGGCCCTGGCAAGGGGAGCCCTGAGAGCCAAGTGCCCCAAGGCAGTAGCTGCTTCCCCACCTGGTCTTGGCAGCCTGCTCCACTGACTCAGCCATGTTCCCATCTGAAATGGTTTCAACATTTTGTCAAAAGCTTTTGTTCTTGACTTTGTGGAGATGTGTTATCTAAACTACAGAACAATTCAGAAGGACAATAACCAGAAGTAAATGCAGCCAAGCCAATAGTAATACAGAAATATCTGCAGGTGAATTGCTAAGTGAGGCATCTTTGGGTACTTGCACACTGAAAACACCCATGATGCTGCGTTATGGAAAGCTTTATATTGGACTCACTACTGAGAAAAACAAGACTCCAAGGAGATGAAGGGCAGTTCTGTGTGTTGCATGACTAGTGGATATAAGTCAACACTTGCATGATGCCTCAGCCAGACTCATTCCATTTAAGTCACCGCTCTTTCTAAATGCTCATCTAAAGTTGACACACTGAAAATGTATTGATTTTCATAAACATACAACAATGTAGTGGGTTTATGTGAACATTAGACCCAGACCAACCTGATCCAAGTCCTATTTCCCAATTCTTGATCAGGCAAGGCAGTTTAAGCTGAAGCTCTAGTTCTCCATGGGTAAAATGGGTATAAAAATAGCTGTGCAGTGGAGTTGCTACAAGAAGAAAATAAAGTGTATATGTAAAATGCTTAGCACTGCACATAGCAGAGATGTTTAACTAGAACTTGAGCAGCAGCTCTGGGTGTGGTATAACAGACTCACCAGCTTCACATAAACTCTAAACAAAAAGAAATTACCATGTCCCTCTGGGTACCTCAGAGCTTTCATCAAAACATATAAGCACATCCGAGACTCTTCCCATCCTTGAGACTTTCACTAGGTGTAAAATGGAGCAAGCCTACCTACTCCACGAATTAATCTGCCAACAGAATGACTCATCAACATGAGCACAGCTTAAAAGATGAGTTAAAAGATTTTGAGTTAATAAGCTGCATGTCTCCCCAGATATAATCATGCTATAAATAATATCACCAACCAAGTGACCTAAAATTAAATGCACAGCAAAAGAGAGAATAGTGCTCCTAAGGCAGAAGGAAAGATGGAAGTGGAGATGAGAGGACAAAGGCTCACAGACAAGGTGACAGGGGCTGTGGGTTGAATTTGTAGGGGAGGAGGGACCAGGGTTGATAGTGAAAGGGTACTTATGTGTGGGAGAAATTGTTGCATAGATTAAAGTTAAGCAATTTGTCTCCTTGACAGTGGATGAAATATTTTCAGCTTAATTGCACTGAAAAAAAAATATTGTGTAACCAGAGGTTTGTCTTCTGTCATCTCTAATCTTTCCAATCAGTGCACTCAACGATTACGCCCTTTGCTCCAAGGCACTCCCGTCCTGCAGATTCACCTATAAATTAGGGACTACCTTTCAATGTGTGCTTTCCTGCCTTGGGTTGCACTAGAACAATGCCAACAAAATGTGATCTCCACATGGGTTTTGTGGAGCTGTGATCAGATCTATTTAAATATGTATTTTCCCCCAGTCTATCTTTTCAGCATAAGGTACAGTAAGGAAACTAATTTCTTGTAATGTTACCAAGGAAAGAAACATAATAACAAGCGTGGAATGGTGCCTCTGGGCTATAGATAAGGCAGTCTGAGTAAGGTGATGGAAGACTCCTCTGTGTGTGTGTGTGTGTGTGTGTGTGTGTGTGTGTGTGTGTGTGTGTGTGTAACACGCACATGCTTTAAGTAAACACGAATTCAAATGTGAGAAAACTCATTTCTCAGCTGGGATGCCTGGTGGACTTTAGCTAGGAGCAGATGTTTTATTGTCTTTCTCACTTGAGAGCTGGTGGGGTGTGAAAGATTAATCTGGCTTACTGGTTCTCCAAACACAGTTGGAGGAGCTGAACTTAAAATTGCATCGCACTGTGAAGAAGGTATCAGCAGTCAATGAATTCATCAATACAGAGAAAATTACTAAATGAAATTTTCTTAGAATGACATCTTTAAGAGCTCTCTCAGCACTGACTCATTATTTTGATCCTTTAATGTGTCTAGCAAGCCCCAGTCTTTGTATCCCTGTATCTTAAGAGATCACCCCTGCTTACACCAGTTATAACCCTCCAGCCACGAATTATTGAGGAAGGAAAAGGAATGAAGGAGGGAAGGACGATCCATCATATTTTTAGCAGTTTTATAAATGTATGCATTAGATTTATTCAATTAGTAATTGTCTTAACAGGTTGGACAATTTTATCATTAGCTCGAGGTTTCATTCATTTAGAGTATCATTCCCTCATTAAATATTCTTTAAGAGGATTTTGGTTGAGTTGGGATATTTAAAATGAGGGGCTATAAATCTCTTTTCTTTAATGAATTTATTCCTTTTTAAGAAATTAATTAAAATCAGTTGTGGAGGAATGATGTGCCATCAATGAATAAAGTAGTGTCCAGGCAAAGGTAATTGGTAAGAAATGAAGTGAAGCATGCTCCCAAGGTAACTTGCTAATGGAGAATTTTCATACCTACATGGCCAACAGGAAGTTCACTGGGCAGTACGATTATGTTCATCTGAGTTTATTGTTCCCCTGGTCCCTGTTTTTGAATGCCCCCTTCCCCCAAAATCCCTCCTGTCCTTAGTTCCATCCTGTCTTAAAGTAAGTCGGTTTCATTCCTACTCTGAGACAAGCCCATGCTTTTGCTGAGAACTTGATTTGCTCTGGGATACAGAAGCATCCTGAGTAAACTTGCCTACAGAGTTTTGTCTCTTGAAAAGTCGCAGTGGAGGTGCAACAGAAGAACAAGCCTGACTTTCCTAGGTAGGGAACAGCCTCTCAGATTGAATTCACAGGCTGGGAACGGAAATGTCATTGCCTCACTCAGAGGGTTAATCACTTTCTAATTTGAACCAGCAAATTTTATAATGACACTGTGAAATTAGCAGCATTTTATTGTGTTAATTATCTGCAGGACACTATATCATTACTTCTAATAAATGTAAATGAGATTTTGTCTCTTAGGACAATACACAGACAAGGTGAATTTTTATTGGCTATTTACAGGATTCCAGAACAGTCTTTCCTATTTTTTTTCCTTTACAAAATACTTTCAAAGTGTCAGCTTGCTATGCCAATTCTCCTGTCTTTTATTTAGCACACTATTTTAAAGGTCTTTAAAGCTCTTCTTTTCCAACTAGAACACATTTTCACTCAAAGCAATGTTGATTATTAAGAACCATGTCAAGATTCAACCCAGTCAACCAAGACTGACATTTGACTATCAGAATATATATATATATATATATATATATATATATATATATATATATATATTCTCTTAGAGACATTTAAAAATCATGTTGTCCATGAAGTCATTCAACTGTATGTGATTATAGACACAGTTCTACAGAATGAGCATCAAAGCACCAAGGCTGGTGGTAGGGAAGAAAAGTTGTGCTTCACTAAGTCATTCAGCAAATGTGGAAGTTCACAGAGCCAGCTATAACACTCAAACATAAGACATGCTGTGGGGATCTACCCGGCAGTCACCACATGAGTGTTGTGTGAACAAATGGAGTCTTCCTGCATGCCTGCCTTTCTTATTGGGTATATGTATGCATACTATGTGTGATAGGTTAGTGTCTTAGTTAGGGTTTCTATTGCTATGATGAGACACCATGACCAAGGCAATTCTAATAAGAAAAACATTTAACTGAGGTGGTTTGCATACAGTTTCAGAGGTTCAGACCATTACCATCATGGTAGGGAGTATGGCAGCATACAGGCAGACATGGTGCTGACTACATCTTGATCAGAAGGCAACAGGAAACATCTGTGATGCTGGGTGGTATCTTGAGCACAGGAGACCTCAAAGCCTTCCCCCAAAGTGACACACTTCCTCCAACAAGGCCATACCTACTCCACCAAAGCCACACATCCTAATAGTGCCACTCCCTATGAGCTTATGAGGGCCAATTACATTCAAACTACCATAGTTACCTTGGCACATGTGTGAAGGTTAGTGGAAAACTTTATGTAGTAGATTTTCTCCTTTCTTCTTTACATAAGTTCTCAGGATTAAATTTAGGTGGCGAGGCTTGTGTGGCAAGTGCCTTTACCAGCTGAGGCATCATACTAGTCCATGAGGTGGTTTTAATATTGAAAAAGTTATAAGATAACACAAATATAGAAAAACAGCTGATAAAAAGACCTTGTAAAAAGGACCTTATGACAAGTAAGGTGATACTAAGATTGAAAGGCGATGGCTGCTAGTCATCTGCTATTTATGGTAACAGGGAAGAAGGTAAATTTTAAGGTAAGCCTTGAATAGAAAACAAATTTTGATGCCCAATGATAAGAAGAAGTAAGAGTGATAATGACTAAAAATTATTTTAAAGATAATAATTTGCTTTTGGCTAGCAGAACAACTAAGATGAGCCAGCACATTAATCCTCATTACATAGTTGTGCAATGTAAATATGATTTTTTTAATTGTTTAAAAAATTGGGAACAGAATAATGAATGTAGTAAAACTCACATAAAGTAAAAAGTAGGCAAGTCTAAATGACTGTGTCATATGGAAGATGTGCTTTTAACTTATTAAGCATTCTCTATACTGATTTCTATTGAGGGTTCACCAGATTGCAGTCTCAAAAATAGTGAATGATGTTTCCAGTTTCCCCAGTTTCTCCCCTGTATTCTCAGTTGTTTTACAGATCTTAGCCATTCTAATTGGGTTTAAGATGAAATTTCAAAGCAGTTTTAATTTGCGTTTCCTTAATGCTAATGTTGAACTCTTTTTGAGATATTTCTTAGCCATATTAATATTTTTCTTTTGAGAACATTCTGCTCAAATCCATAGCCCATTTTAATTGGCTCATTTGCTCTCTTGACTCTTGATTTTAGGGTTCTTATATGTTCTAAACATTAGTCCTTTATTAGCTGTGTAGCTGGCAAAGTTTATCTCCCACTCTGTGTGTGTGCTTCTTCATTAAGCTGATTATTTCTTTTGCGGGAGATTTTTAGTTTTATGATCCCACCTGTCAAATAGTGGCCTTAATTTCTGAGGGACTGGAGACCTAGTCAAAATGTCCTTTCCTAAACCTATATCATGTAGGTGCTGCCTATGAATTGTCATTCAGTTTCTGTATTTTGGGTTTTACACTGAGGTCTTTGACCATTTGTGGTTTATTTTTGTGCAGAATGAAAAATATAGGTCTCACGTCATTCTTCTACATGTGGATATCCACTTTCCTCAGCACCATTTGTAGAAAATGCTATCTTTTCTCTATTGTGTATTTTTGGCATCTTTGTCAAATATCCGATAGCTTACATTTATTAACATTAATATTAATACTCTACTTTGTGCCATTGATCAACGTCTCTGACTTTGTGCCAGTGCCACACTGTTTTTATTACTGTCCCACTGTAACATAGATTGAAATCTGGAATAGAAATCCTTCCAACATTGTTCCTTTCACTCAAGATTGCTTTGACTCTCTGAGGTATTTTGTAGTTTCATATGAATTGAGGGATTTTTTTTTCTATTTATGTGAAGAATGTTACAGGGATTTTTAATTGGGATTGGATTGAATCTGTAAATTGCTTTTGGCCAGCTCAATAGGTGAGAGTTCATGCCTAATACTATAAACCTAGCCAATTACCCATGGCTGAGAAGGTTATAGACTTAAATGATGAACCCACTACTGCAGTTTTCCTAAGCAAATAATACTTTCCTAACTGTACTCTAAATATTGACCCCTACAGGCAAGTGGAGTCCTCATTCCTCATCAAAGAAGCTTCTTTCTGAAGCAGATGTAGACTATTATAGAGATCCACCACTGGTCAAAATGCATAGAGTACGAGCTGTGAAGTCCAACTTCAATTGTTATATCTACAACAAAATCCCTATACCCCAGTCTTGGGGAAAATCATGGAAGGAAGGAAAGATTCTAAGAGCCACAAGATCAGGATTTCTGCTGTGAGACAGTGTCTTCTATAAATAACAGGAAAGCTGGACCCATGGACTCTCAGCAATATGGTTACCCTAACACTGACAGGAAATGTCACATGACCCTACCCTTAACATGAAGAGCTACAGGTGATCGGTGCATGCTGAGAAATGGAGAAGCAATCGCCTCCAGTGACAAGCTTCCACATAGGTTGTCTAATTCCAAGAGGCCAGTCCTTGAACTCATGTACATAAGAGCAAAGATAAACACACTCAGTGGGTTATATATACCTTTGTATATAACTATGTATATATACACACACACACAAACATGTATATGTAACAATAATAATTAAAGAAGAGATCAAGAATTGGGATGGGGGAACAAAGGAGGTGTTGGAGGAGGAAAGGGAGGGGCAAAAGTGATGTACACGCAGTGATTATACAATCCATTTTCAAAAAATAAACTTATTAAATAAAAACAATCTAAAAACCAAATTTGGCATCAGGTGTTTTCACAGTGGGTAATTTAATTGTTGTGGCTTTGAGAAAATATCAGAAGGGAACTAATATGCATTTCAAAACTCAAGTCCCGCATTCCAAAATATATGATCCACAGAGGTACATTACCTTGGATTATGCTGGGAATTGAAGCCAGTGGTCATACACGCTGGGCAAACCTTCTAAACTGAACTGCATCACCAGTCCATACAGGTGGGAGGAAGAACTAGTTCATCACTATAGGTTTTTCTGGTCTTTAAAGTTTCCATTGAAAAGTCAACTATTCCTCTAACTGGCTGCCTTTCCATGGGACTTGAGCCTTTTCTTTGCTGCCTCCAGCTTCCTTTCCTTGTCCTATAGGTTTATGTTCTAGATGTAACAAAGTGTGAGGAGTTTTTTTGTTTTTGTTTTGTTTTTCTGGTCCGATTTGTTTGGTGTTCTGTGTGCTTCTTGAACCTGGATAAACTTCTGTTTCCCTATATTTGGGAAGTTTTCTTTTATGATTTTATTGAAGGAATGTTCTATGCCTTTGACTTGGAGTTCTCATTTTTCTATGTCCACATTTTGTAGATTAGACCTTCTCATGCTGCCCCAGAGTTCCTCCCTATATCGTTCATGAGGGTTGTTTTTTAATAATTTATCATTTTCTTAATTGAATGATTCAATTCCTCTTCCTTGTCTTAGAGCCTTGATTTTTATTCAACTTATTGACTTTTTAATTTCTAGCTTTGTTTCAGTTTGGGTTTTCTTCACTCATTTGACCTCTTAGCAAATTCAATTTTTAAACCGTGAGTGCCCTCATTGTTTCACTAAGCATTTGCCTTCTTGGACTTCATTTAGGAGTTTATTCCTTTTCCCTTTCAGTTTATTCAGGTGTCTACTCATGTCCTCTTTGAACTTCTTGAACTCTTTGAACATGTTTATAATTGCTCTTTTGAATGGCTAATACTCTTCCCAGAAGTCATAGATTCCCAAGTTAAAAACTCAGTGCCAAGTGTGGGATATGACTTTTTGAGTTGTCATTTGGGAGGCTGCAATGACTATACCCAATCAATGCAGGCTGTCGCCATTGTTCTTGGTTGTTCATAGAACTTAATAAGAAGGTTTTATTGCTGAAGACACCACATGCTGTGTTTACAGAACATGGAGAAATTAAGCTGGTATGGACCTGGAAACATCCTTCCCGCTGGCTATCTTACACAGTGCTGGAAGGTGTTGTTCAGGCTGTCCTGCTCTGGGGGAAATGCCCTCAACTGTCTTACCCAGCTGTGAACCCTCTGAACTACAATATTGTCTGGCCTGATAAGCTATAACCATGGACACAATAGTGCCATGAATGATATGGGGATAACTAACATCTTTCTAACTGGATCTAAGTCCTGCTTCATAGAGTAAGAATTAACCATAAATGGGCTGAATTAGATTGCTGCTTTGGTTTAATGGTCGTTCTCTTCAAAACTCAGGTTGACATTCTGTTGCCATTATAACAGTGTTATGGATGGAGCTTTTAAGAAGTGACTAGGCAGTTAGTGCTCCACCCCATTGGGTGGGATCAATGCTGTTTGTTAAGAATAAGCTCTACCTGCTTTTAATGATGATGGTAGTTGTAAGTTCCATGTCTGATTCTAGAACCTTAGTCTTTTGTCTCTAACCTCCAGAACTACAAGAGAATGAATATACTTCATTGTAAAATTGCAGTTTGTCTCAGATATTCCAAACAACAGTGCACACTCATAGACACAGAAGCTATAGAGTTTTGTGAGATTTTACAAACTTAAATGAGAGAAGAAGTTTGGAATGAGAAACTGAAATTCACTTCTAACATGGTCAACCCAAGCATTGGATGTGTCTCCGATCCTTCCATGCTAAGTGACTGTGAGGGAAACAGTCTCTTCAATCAATGAGATTTCCGTCTAGTTAGTGGAAGAAGGAAGCGTGCACATCTCAGCGAGGGAAAAGTAGAACCTATCTCGAAATTAATGGGTTCCTCATGACACACTATGAGTACTATAAAAGACAGAAAATAGCCAATTTTTGGGCTTATATCAGATCACATGGCAAGATAGGACTTGAAGTTTTGAATTTCTAGGACTTACCTTGTAAGATGAAAATAAGGTGGGAGGGATGGCATTGGGGCTCCGTATGGATTACATTTGATTGGCATTTATTACTATGTTAGCCTATCTCTGCAGTGAACTTACCAATGGAAATTACCTCTTACTACAGAATTAAGGTAACTTAAGAGAGCTGAAGACGGAAGTGGAATGTTGGAGTTGAGCTGGACATGAAGAGGATCACTGCATAGATGTAAGACTTTTGGTGTTAAGAAAGGACCCAGCAAGTGTCTGGCTCGCAAAGCTGCTTTGCGCATACGAAAGAGACATGGAATGAACATGTTCCTACAGCTGAGTTGGGTTTAGCAGCTCAGATTACAAGTGCTTAAAATCCAGCAGTAGATGGAAGTGAGTAAAAGGAAGTCAAGCAGAAATCTTTCCTAGTTTTGTTTAGAGACAAATAATTCAATGTTTCTTCCTTTGTTTCTTTTGTTCATATTCATTGAGGGACTTTAGAAAACTGAGTTCTCTGTTAGCGCATCCAGTTCTAAAAAACAAGCAGTTGCAGAATATAAAAAGTGAAATGACTACTTTCCAATTTACTAAAGGAAAATTACTCTCAGAGAAGCAAATTATAAAGCTCCATGAGTATAACATAGCATGTTGGTTGACAAAATAAATAATGTTACAAAAATCTCTATGTAGGGAAATGGCTCAGAAATCACAGAGCATGGTAACAGATGTGTAGCTAATGGTTTAATTGCAAAAACAATTATCAAAAAAATGTAAAGGTCTCTAGGAACAATGATTCTTAGATTGGGTCACAATATCTAAATGAATATCAATTACAAGAGTCATACATTAAAAAAGTAAGTGATCCAGATTTTAGGAGTATTAGGAAAATATCTGGGTAAATACAAAGTATAGGGAATAGGACAGAATGGTATACATCCAAAACCAAGTAGATTTCTGAATAAGTAGGTTGATATTATCTGCCAAAAAATAGGATCTATGAGGCAGATCGACTGCCATGGGAAAAAAATGTATTTGGATGTATTTTAAAATTGAGAGTTCCATAAGCATTACTATTTGCCTAAATAGTTCTAGAGTAATTATCAATGTTATTTTATCATTCCAATTAAGTTATTTTCAAAGAAAAATATCAGGTTATAAAGAAATATATTCAACACATTGGAGAGACTGGCTAATTGTTTGATAAACACCTTTTCTTTCTGCTTGTAGGTGCACGTCTGAATATTTTCTCACTTGCCTTGCACATGTACGAGGCCTTGTGGACTGAGCTCCAGCTAGGGGAGATGGCAGTAACAGGAGCCACCTCTGAGTCTGCCTCTTAATCCCTCCATATGCCAACCCCTACACATATACTTCCTGTTCTGTGGGAGCACAGAAACTCTAACAGATGGAACAGCCTGTACTGATGTACTCATCATGAGTGGCTGTTATAGACATTCTGCAAACAACACTCATATTTCTATGGTGTTTTGGAGACTGGACTTTGTAACAACTTGCTTTACCTTAACTAATACAGACAGTGACCATAGTGTGTGTGTGTGTGTGTGTGTGTGAGTGAGAGAGAGAGAGAGAGAGAGAGAGAGAGAGAGACAGAGAGAGAGACAGAGAGAGAGACAGAGAGAGAGACAGAGACAGAGGAGAGGCAATGACAGAGAGACAGAGACAGACAGACAGAGAATACTGCTATGTGGTGGTCTGTTTTTGTACATACCACACTTTATCACAATTATTTGCTTCCCTGACTATAGAGATATATTGTTAAGTAGATACAAATAAAAATTAATTGTGTTTATTTTGGGGTGACAGTACCAAAGATGAATTGTGCTCTCACATTTATCCTTATTTTTCAGATTGTGTGGAAAGAACTTATGTTACATTTTAAATAAAAATATTGTCTTATCCAATTTTTAGACATCGAAAAAAATCTCTTAAATATTCATAAGTACAGAGAAAGGCTTGTAGGTCATTGCTGACTTGTAAGTTTTAGGACCTTGAGGAGCTCACTAATTACAGGAAGGGGTAGGCATTCTGTTCTTCGTTCATCCAACACTGAGTGTAAACCATTTGCCCAGGCCCAGCCAGACACAGAAGACATCTTTTTGGATGTGATGAGTAGCTTCAGAATGGAGTTCAATGTGGGCTAGTGATAGTCCACAAGAGAGAATTATCAACTCTGTTTTAATAATCTCTTCACAAGAGGAAATCATGGACTTGGCTTTGGAGGATGAATTACTCTGTGGAAAGGCAGGCAGAGAACTGTTCCTTTACACACATCGTGCAAACAGCTTGGCAATAGTTAAACCACAGCTTCATAACAAAAGATCCTGGGGGAACATCAAGCAGGGCATGGAGTCAGACAGAAAGGGATGATACTGGCTTTAAATGGTCGTATTAGTCTGGTGTCATGAAGAAGCCCTTCAAAGTAAGGAAATACTGGGAAGAGGAGAATGGAGATTGGCCTGGCACCTCTGTGCTCAGAGTTAGCCCCATCTCATGGGGAGCAGGACAAGTGCACAAGAGGATTCATCCCTCAGGATATCTCCGAGGCATCCAGATAGCAAGGCCACTGATGTTTTGTCACGTCAGTGTCTGCAGACTCGGCACATGGCATATGGCTGGCATTTATTCCCTTCCCTACTGCTACTTGGGTAGAAAATACCTACCTGCCCAGAAAACCTTCCTGCAAAAGGATACCAGTGGAGGTCTGGAGCTGATTTTAGCTTCTTTACCCACAACTAAGATTTGAGACAACTTCAAAGTCATGACTAGTGTGCTGGACACCTATTTTATTTAAAAAAAAAAAAAAGAAGAAAAGAAGAAGGAAGAAAAGAAGGGAGGGAAGGAAGGAGGGAGGGACGGACAGACGGACGGACAGATGGAGGGATGGAGGGAGGGACGGAGGGAGGGAGGAAGGAAGAGAGAGAGAGAGACAGAGAGAGAGAAAGGAAGGAAGGAAGGAAGGAAGGAAGGAAAGAAGGCAGGCACATTTCTGTCAGCTGTTAAACACTGGCTCAAACAAACCAGTTGTAACTGGAACACCTCAGCTCTGGCATCCAGCATCGTGACCACTTTTTTCCCCTGTATAGTGATGACCATATTGAAAAAGCTTGTCCTCTTCCTTTTCTCCCAAGGATCCCTTTCTTTCTGCACAGCCCTCTTGAAATATTCAAATTGGAATGGAAGTAAATTTGAAGTGGACAAGAAAGACAGAGGTGCATTTTGTCATCCCAATTTGCTAACTATTGTCTGACACCATGTCTTTGTTTCACTGTATATTGTTCAGTCAAGTACACACGGAGCAAGGTTAACATCGATCAGGGTAAAATTCCAGGACTGTATTAACAAATTACCATCACTTTGATGACTCATAACAAAAGAAATTTATTTCATCATCTTTCTGGTACCCACAGGGTTCTGCTGGCTTGAGCAAAGGACCCTTCCCCCTTTGGATCTTCTAGCTCTGGTGACAGCTGGCAATGCTTGGCATCCTTTGGCCTGTGTCTGCAGCACTCCATGCTATGCCTCTGTCTCATGTCATTTTTCTCCTCTGAACTTTTCTTATGGTGGGCTTCTTGGTGCTTTTAAGGACCACTCAGAGAAACCAGGATGACTTCATATTAAGATGCTTAGCTGTAAGCAAAGGAACATTCAGACACTTAAGTATGTGATGTAGATGTAGCTTTTGCCACCAGTTAAACTGGTCAGACTATATATTATATATATATAATATATATATATATAATAGCTCTCTGAAGACAGTGCTTTATGTCTGCACAACCAGAACCTGAGTGATCAAACAGAGAAGGCTCAACAGAACCAAAGCTGGAACTCGATTTGGGATCCAACACTAACACAGACTAGATTCACTGAACTGCAGTGTCTAGATGGGCGGCCCCCATCTGCCCTTTCTGAGAGTTTAACTTCAACGAATTCATTTTTTTCTCAGAAAGCAACTCTCCACATTTGAGCAGGCGAGTTCACAGAATGCAAGAAAATACCTCCTACAATCTTCCAGTTAACAATAATGTTTCAGAGAAAAGCATCGTTTCGCTTTATTCTTTGCTCAGAACTTTTTGTAAGACATATAATGAGCTCAACCCAGGATCCAGCCAGCTGTGAGGGTTCTGAACCTTAAAAGCACCCAACGATAACTCGTGAACATCTGAACCAGCAGAAAGGCGGGCTGGATGCAAAAGGCCCTCTTTCACTGCTGTGTGTGCACATGTGTAAGTGTGTACGTGTGTACGCATGGGCTCTCCCACATCGCTCCCTTCCTCTCTCTCTGGGTTAATGACACTTCTGGTTGATTTATTGATTGCCTGTAACACCACTGGCTTTTCCTGAGGCACTTGTGATCTTCCCAGTCGTAGGTGCCACCCCCAGTGGAAAGCTGCTCCCAAACTGGGATGTTTTGATTGCTGTTTGGCTTCCCCAACTTGACTGGTCAAGGCTGAACCTTCTCAGCTTCCCTCGAATAAGCTCCTTAAGCCTGTTCCCTCCGAAGCATCTGTAAACAGTTGAAGGTCATGATTGTTCACTCTGCAAGATCGATATGCCATTAAATTGTGACAAAAAGGACTGCCAGACCATTAAGGCATCCCTCATACCCTCAGTAATCCTGATAAAGCGATGAGCTGTTTTAACCTCTTTGGCTCCCATAGCTAACTACTAGAAGCGCCTCGCTGCTGAGATAACCCTTTCTGCAAAGTCAGGACGACCCACAAATGATGGCTGCTGCTTCCCAGCTGCTTCTGCTCTGTATTTCTTCACGCTATTGTGTAGTAACTGTGGAATTTAATCTTTTTTTTCTTTTTTGTCCACATACTCTAAAGCCTAATGTTAACATCAAAGTTATTTAGATTAAAAAATATTTTTCTCCAGGATGAGCAGGTTTCTCCAAAGCCTCATCATGTAGGTAAATTTCTGATTAGTAGAGATAAAAAATAAAATACTCACCATAGGAACTGGGAATGGAACAAATCCTACTTATCTTAAACACATTTTTTTTAACTCAGCTAATTTTAGACATGGGCGATATTCAAAATAATGAATGTCTGTTTTGTTTCCCAAGCAGCAAAAAGAGGAGAGAAACGGGGATTTTTGTTTAGGAGCAGTGTCTTGCTGTCTGCCCAGGCTGGCTCTGAATATTCCTACTTCAGCCCCTTCCCCGCTGAAATTACAGCTGTGTATCGCACCGCCAGGCAAGGAGGAGACTGAGATAAAGGAGGGAAAAGGCAAATGTTGTGAAATAAAAGTAGTATCAATGGAGCTAAACATTCTGAAAACCATTTAAAAACTAAATTTAGACCAGCCAAACCTTGTTATTGTGTAAGCTTATTTGAAGAACCATAATTTCACTCAATGCATGCCCAAATAAACTGTTGCTGTTAATTGATACTCAGTGGATTGGAAAAGCCTGCAAATACTTACAGAGATAAGGTTGATTTCATACTCTTTGCTAATGCTAACATTACCTGATGATATTCAATGTGTGTATGTATGTCTGTGTATACATATACGTGTGTGTGTGTATCTTTAATTTGTTTTATTTTTAATTATGTGAATGTATGTAGGTATGTCCGGGTTAAGGAAGATCCCCGCAGAAGCTGGACAAGGGCATTGGATCCCCAAGAGCTGAAGTTACAGGCAATTGTGAGCCACCCATTATGGGTGTTGGGAAAAAACTCTGGTCCTGGGCAAGAGCAGCAAGTGCTCTTAACCATCTCTCCAGTCCCCAATATATTTAAAAGTTCTTATTTTTAGTTTACAAGCTCTTTGGTAACCAACATTGACTTTTATAAACAAACTAACATAATTCTGATGTATAAACTTCATACTTAGATGTACATCCCTGTACTTGCATGCACACAAGCACACATACTACTTTTTTATTTTCTGAACAATCTACAAAATACACACATCATCTATGGGGGAAATCATATTTGACAAGTTTTCTCTTAGTGTGGCTTTTCCTGTTGTAAGCACTTTAGGAGATTACTAATATCAATAAAGCTGGAAATCAGTTGCCCTAACTATGAGTAAAACCCCCTCTCTCCCTTTCGAAGGCTTTGCTGCAGTTCTGTCAGCTTTCTTGGGCATAAACAGAATACACCATTACTCCAGTTTTCTTCTTGCTGATTTGCAAGCTTGAGTTTGCAAGGAAATCAGGTCTGGCCCTAAATGGCTTATTATGTCAACAAAACATACCTTCAAATGAAAAACACTTGAAACCAGCAGGGGCTGCAGGGAGTAAACAGAGAAGGACCAGTCTTAGTGTCTGCTGAGGCCATTAGCTCTCGCCTGCACGTCTTTCTTCAGCATATCAATAGAATAATCTAGAAGGGCACAAGAACAAGAACAAAGCCTTGGGTCAATGAAATCATTCACTGATCCACCTGCAAAGCACTGTAAGTGGTGTATTAGCTTAAAATCTCCTACATGCTGCTTAGGCATCATTGCATGGGCCCTGAAACCAGGCAAACAGACACTGAAAGCTTGAGGATTTTGTTTCTGCTTTGCCTTGTTTGAACCCCAAATTAATCCTGAATTTCGATTTTTTTTGGCTTTGAATTTGCTCTGCAGATCCTGCAACACGAGGTAATTTAAACAGATAATGATGACTTAATGAAACCGACGGTGTCTTAGCTCTCCCTCTGTACTTAATCATGTCTAAACCCATTTACAGATTTCTGGCTCATGTCACTTATTAACATATCAAATATGTATCTGGTGCCTAGTAGATGTCCTGTCATCTGCTAATTTCTGAGGGCACTTAATGAGCAATGTTAGCATCATCTATGCTTCTTAGGTAAATGTTTCTGTCTTTAAGGAGTCCCAGGCTATTATACTAGAGGAAGTAGGTAAGTAAGCCAACAGGATTGCCTTTTGTAACAACCTTGATCCTTTGAACTGGATGTTTATATGGATGCTGATTCAACTGAGTTACCATGACAATGCAAAGGTACATCACCATTAGGAAAACAGCATAGATTTCTGGAGCCACTGAAAGAACAGTGTAATGGTTGCTCCCAAACTATTTTCTTTGTCCTCTTACCCTGAGTCTGATCTCCCCACCAGGCAAATGAGCAACATTTCTAGGCTGGTCTAAACCACAGCCAGTGTATAACCATGCCTTCTATCTGCATTCCATAGACAGGCCAGTTGCAAGGCACATGTTGGGAGACAAAATAGTCTATTGCTCTTGTGCAAGGTGCTGGGGGGAAGTATTGGATCACACAGAAATTGTTTCCAATATATAAAAAAAAAGCTGTCAGCAGGAAGATATGGACTCAGAACTTATTCATTACATTTAGATGTTTTCTCTTTTCATATTGTTCTGTACACATTAAAAGGAGATGTGGGGGACAGTAAGGTAGGAAAATATAGGAAAGAGAATAGAAAAAGTGTGAGATAAAGTAAGTGTGGTCATCAAATCATTCCGAGAGCTGCCATAAAATCTCTTTTATCTCACCTTCATCTCTTCTCCATTGTGTGGAATGGAAAAAACTGGGAAATTAAAAAATATGTATTTACATTCTCTTTGGGAGGCATGTGGGGTTCTAATGAATGTTTGGCTGACTCCAGGAAATCTGCCTTTTTAGGTGGAATCACACCCAGCTGTTTGCATTAAAGTCTATCCAATTTGATTTTCATTTGTCAGACTGATCCCTTTGATGTTAAAATTACTCTCTCCTTCTCATTTAGTGCTTAAGAGTTTCCAGCTGCCCTTGGCTCTGTACTTGTGTTGAGGTCTTCAGCCAGTCTTTGGTCATATTGTTCTACTTTGCAGTTGTCTAAACTCTATCTAAGTGATCTCATACATCTTGATGACCTAACTCAAGACACTTCTCCAAGATGTCTCTGGACCTGCTTTTTTTTTTTTTTAAAGATTCGCTTGTATTATGTTCACCCTCTGGTAAGCAACTTCGGCTGTGCCTACTCATTCTTAGAGAGCACACCATTCATACCAACATCTTCTGTTCATTTGAACAAAAAAAAATGTTCAATTCTCTTTGGAATCATTGATTGCCACCTGATTTACAATGCCTCTTTCTCTTCTTCAGAACAGATTACCTCTTAGGGTTGAATGAGTCACAAATTGGTTTGGGGATCCTAAGTAGACCACAGAGTGTTGAATCAACACTTTAAGAGCTCTTCAGTGACACAGTATTCATTCCTAGTTCTTGGGATTCGTTATGAGAGACATCTATTGTTGTCTTCCTTTATATAAGAGGAAATCAGGAGGCTAGATGGAGTACCCAGAAGAATTTTCTCTCTAATAACTATCTAGGTCAAAACTTTGCTCTGCAAACTTTGAGTCACACTAAATTCTATTTGTAAGAATCTTTGTGTATTTCTCCAGTCCTCTTCTACCAGATATTAGCTATCATATCTATCCCACTCTCTACCTATCTATCTATCATATATCTATCTATCAATGATCTCCATCATCTCTATCAGCTATTATCTATCAGGTGTCATCTCTACATCTATCAGTCATCATATGTATCAGTCATCTATCATCATCTATTTCTTTTATATGTTCTCTCTATATATAATTCAAATTTACCTGTATTCTAATCTATGTCTGAGTATTGTTTTTTGGTCATTCTACCACTAATAGGGTATGCATCAGGTAACTTGTTTTTCTTTGAAAAATCAATAATTTCATTTGTAAGTAGAAAACGATGATTCTATTTTAGGGTTGTCATGAGGTTTAAATAAAATAATGTAGAAAATATACTCTATCACTGTGCTGGGTAGTTTTATGTCAATACAATACAAACTAGAGTCATCAGAGAAGAGGTAGCCTCAATTAAGAAAAATGCCTTCATAAGACTGGGCTGTAGGCAAGCTTGCAGGGCATTTTCTTCATTAGCAATTGATGTGGGAGGGCACAGCCCATGCTAGTGAGGCCATGCTTGAGCTGGTGGTCCTGGGTTCTATAAGAAAGCAGGATGAAAAAGCCATGGAGAAGAAAGCCAGTAAGCAGCACTCCACCACGGCCTTTGCATCAGCTCTTGTCTCCAGCTCCCTCCCTGGCATGAGTTCCTGCTCTC
This sequence comes from Peromyscus nudipes, assembly GCA_902168325.1. Classification (NCBI taxonomy): domain Eukaryota; kingdom Metazoa; phylum Chordata; class Mammalia; order Rodentia; family Cricetidae; genus Peromyscus; species Peromyscus nudipes. The sequence goes on from CABHPH010159763.1 coordinate 20,566, forward strand.
ATTGCTCTTGATGATAAATTGTTAGATGGAACTGTGAGTGAATAAAACCTTTCCTCCACAACTTCTTTATGGTCATAGTTTCATCACAGCAACAATAACCCTAAGACAGTCGCTGAGTGGTATGAAACCAGTAATGACATGAGGAAGGACATTTTTTCCCTTCTTAGCATGAAGGCAACAGGTACCAGATGAAAAGAAATTGCTAGGGTGAAAAAAAAACTTGCTGATTCATCTGTATTAACACTCTTTTTTAATTGAATGATCATCTGTCTGGAGAGCAATGGAGGTTGATTCAGTTGTAGATTCTTTGAAAAGTAATTCTGTTTTCTTCCTTAGCTAATATATTCTATCCCTGCTGCTGCTTAGCAGAACTCTAACCATTCAGTGATTAAAACAATCAAAATTAAATACCAGTACATGAGAATTCCAAAAGGAATTAGCAGGGTGTCTGCTCCATATGATCCAGGGGACAGCTGCTTCTCTGCCTTCTCCAGCTTCCCTTCCCACATTCCTCTGTTCAAAGCCCTGTTAGAGATCATGCTTCAGGCAGCACAGCTCTTTTTCCCACCAAATCATGGACCCTCAGTTCTCCTTATAAGAGTACAAAAAGCCTATCTGGATAATGTCTCATAATTGCCCCATCTCAGACTCCCTAACTTATTTGTAGCAAAGTCTCATTTGTTATGTGAAATAGCATAGTCACACACAGGTGCTGGTGATTAGGGCAAGAACATCTGTAGAGGGTCTTTATCTTGTCTATCACAGCTCATAAAAGCATTTATATTGAAAAACACTGTTCATCTTCTACTTACCTGTCCCTTACTTACCTTATTTTTGATAATTTTTACCTCTAAAATGGTGGTCTTTCTGATTTGAAATGCAATAAACAATGACTTTGGGGGCTGGTAGGGCTCATGGGCAAGACTCTCTGGGTTCAATGCCAAGTTCTCTCTCTCTCTCTCTCTCTCTCTCTCTCTCTCTCTCTCTCTCTCTCTCTCGCACGCACACAAAGTTGTAGTCCTTTTTAACCCTTGTTTCTTCACAGATATTTTATTTAATTATATAATCTCTATGATTTATTTTTCTAGGTCTGCTTCTGTTTCATTTTCTTTGTTTTTATTTATTTTATTTAAGGTTTGGCTTTAGGTTTTTTTCCTTTTTCTTTGAGACAGGGACCTGCCTCAGTTTTCTAAATGGTGGAATTCCACACATATGCCACTGCACCTGAATTCTCTGCCTTCATTACACTCAAAATGTAAGCTCTCCAATGGAAAGCTTTGCTTTGTCTTACTTATTGTGTTATTTTACAAAAACCTGTCCCTCTCTACCAATATTCCAAAACAAATATTCTTTAAAAATTGTGTTATTTGCCTTTTCCCTTAATTTTTTTGATGATGTGTATAAGCAGTAGGCAAACTGAAATTTTTAAGTACAAATATTTAGTATTCCAAAACTATGTCCATGACACTAAAGAGTAATCCAATCACTGTTGAAATTTAGAAACTGCGGCTTAATTTTCAAAACCATGTAATAGTGCCTCATGATGCTCTACCCTAGACGGTGGTAGATTTCAGGCTACAAGGCCTAACTGAATAATAAGCTGATAGAATCCCTAATATTCCATGTCTGGTTAAAATGCTTCATTCCTTAGGATCTTGGGCTTTAAAACCTTCTTCAGCTCTCTTTGTGGTCACCAATGCCCCTTCCTTTGAGGCCATGTACACAGACTGACGATACTTTCATCAACCTGAATAGATTTACAAAGGCTGCTCTCTAGAAATTATGAGAAGATAACATCCATTGTATCTGTTCCACCATCTACAGTTTTTCTTAAAGTGTACCATTGTTAGGGTTTGGGAATATTGAAAATATTACAAAAGAACTCTGCTGTCTTTAAATTCCTTGAGAACAACTAGAATGCACTAGGTTAAAGCTGAATTCACAAATTCATCCCTAAGCATTGGCTTTTTCACTGCAGTAACTCCGACAGAGTCATCTGTCTTCCTTCCCCCCGTCCTCCCACCCTTTCTCATATCCCCCGCTTCTCCTTTGCATTTCTTTTTCATCTTTCTTTTTCATTTTTATTCTTCTCCTTCCTTGAAACAGTACAAGATATAAATACAAAATCTAGTCTCTTCCTCCACATGTCCTGACAGGAAACAATACTTCTTTGCCCTCCATCTTCCTGTGACGTTGTGCACAAAACTCAGATGAAATAATAAAGCCAATGGGAATATTTTCCTAAAAAATCTTTCTATTTTTTTTAAATTTATTGTGGGCATTTGTATGTGTTTTAGAACAGAAATTGTTATAACAGACAATTAAATACCTTGTATGGTTAATATAGTATGTTTTTTCCTTCATTCTCTCCTAGACAAAAAGGCTAACGTCTCCATCTGTAAGTTTCTCACCAGAGCTTAGGTGTTGAAATGATTTCTTTTCTTAAAGTTACCGCATACATGAATCTATGTTTACTTGCTAAGTGTCTCCATTATCCAAAATATTTTGGAAACACTTCTTTAGAACCCGCCTTCTGTGACAGTCTCAGACTACTCTGTCATTAGGTGTTAACCACCCTCTGTCTGACTAAGAATGACAGATTTTGGATTTACCTTACTCACCAAATTTGGGTCCAATCACTTTTGCTTATTTTTAGATGACAACCTGAAGGATGAATGTTTATCAGTTCAAGAACAATCAAGAGAATATGCCTACATAGGATCAAAAGCCTCTAATTCCTACCCAGTAACTTGCCATAACTGGAATAGTGAACAAAAGTCATATCTGCCAAATGACTCAATACAATAGCTCAGATGAAGAAACTTATTTTATAGGCAAATATACAAACTAAATATCTAAATATAAAACCAACAGTGCATTATTATCACACACACACACACACACACACACACACACACCTGTCACTGCATTCACTGGGATGGTTACTTCTGAGTGGTCAAATTATGAACAGTTTTACTTGTATTCTTCCTTCTTTAATTTCTAGAATATATGCAATTACCTTTGCAATCAAAATGTAAAAAAATAAAAAAAAATGCGTTACAAGCTCTTAAAGACACTTCTAAATTCAAATTTTAAAATATTGTCAGTAATGATATTCTCACTGTAAAGAAATAATAATAGGCTGGAAGCCCTCCAAACTGTGTGGATGTGTTTTGGTTACATTTGTAGAAACTATTGTATTCATTTAAAGTAGAAATATGTCAGTAAAGGATACACAGTTCTAGAGTACAATCAACTTCTTCCTAGGCCAGTTGACATGAACAAGAAACATGGATAATGCCAACTGATGTCCTCAAAACCACTTGCATTGAGTCATAGTCAGAGTGCAATAGCATACAGTGGTCAGTGGTCAGTGTTTGGGCGCAATATTCCCAGGTCATTTGTTATCTAATTCAAAGCACTGAAATAAATGTGCACACTAATCACAAAGTAGCAAGTGACTTTATCCAAACACTAGGGGCCAGCAAGATGGCTCAGTGGCTAGAAACATTTGCTGCCCAAGCCTAATGATTTCATTTCAATGGCTAGATCCCAAGTGAAAAATCAAATGCTGTAGTGCTCAGCTTAATCACATTTCCAGTGAGACAGGAAGTGGGGACAGGAAAATATCCCAGAAGTCCAAGGGCCAGCTACTCTAGCATACAAGCAGTGTGGCAGAAACAAGAGTCTCTCTTTCTCTCTCTCTCTCTCTCTCTCTCTCTCTCTCTCTCT
>CABHPH010159763.1:24397-52366 GCA_902168325.1 Peromyscus nudipes
TCTCTCTCTCTCTCTCTCTCTCTCTCTCTCTCTCTCCCTATATATATTTTATAACAATAATAGTGTTTTTTAAATTAAAATGATAGTACAGATTGAGAATGCTGGTAGAGAGCAGTGGACCACCTGAGTAAGAGTACTCAATAGCCCCAATTATTTAAGGGGCTTCCATGTATGGAATCCTAGAGAAAGAGGGAATGGTTACTAGGGGCATAGCTTGGCTAATTCTATTTTGATTGGCAGAGTTAAGTTATATGAGCTTTTTGGTTTTTTTTACTGTGCATGTTCATTTCCATGATGCACCTGATTTGAATCATTTGTACACCTAGTCATGTAGAGACAGAGATGATAAATTTAGGATTCTTCCTAAAAGTCCAATTCAAGAACATAATTCATCTTATTGCATAAGTACTCATAACCAGTCCAGGCTGGATCAGCCTCCTTATTCCCATTGCAAAGAATATTCTGAAATATGTTTGAATAGACACTTTGCAACAAAGAGAAGGTATTGATGGTTTTTATGGGCATAGGAAGCCATGGCATTGTTCAGAGTGGTGTATATGTGTAGCTCACTGCTTTTGGGGGGTTCCTAGGTTGCTAGGGGGCTCCTAGATTCGTGTTAAGATATGCAGGTGAGGGACCTAGTTTGTCAATGCATTATGAGCAGAAGGGTGTGTCTATAGCCTAAATGAAGCCATGTCCCAGGTTACTAAGTCATTCCCTGCGCTTGCTTGCCTACAGCGTCTATAAGTAACTATTTGCTGCCTGGGCTAGTGGCCCTAATTTCTTGGGTCAGCTTGGCCAGTGACAACTAATGAGCTGCACAATACATCCTTAGAAGTAAACACTCACCTTATTTAGGCTTACTGCCCAAACAAAAATAATAGCTCCTCCATGTCTAAAACTTAGAGAATCTCCTGCCCTTTGCTGGCCTTACCCCTTGCTGGACACTGCAACTCAGCTACCACCCAGGCCCACATCCAGAGCCTTGGGTTGGCCCACCCTAATGTCTACCCCATCTATGACCTGCAGTTTCAGTGAGGGTCCAATGATGATGGTGTACCAGAAACTAGTGGGCTTGAACCAGACCAATGACTCACTGCAGTGGACATTTGCAAGTAAAGCTGATTGAACAAGAGGGTGTACTTTGTGACACACCAAGGCTCCCATTGTCACTAAGATGAATGAAGAGGTGTTGGAGAGGCAGGCAAGATGGAGGATCAAAGAGGATTTTGTTTGTTTGTTTTTTTGACTGGTTTGGTTTAAATTTTCTTTGTGGGGGGATGCTACAAGGGTGAAGAGCAGATATGAGGAGACTAAGAAATGAGCATAATCGGGGTGCATGATGTGAAATTCCCAAAAAAATCAATAAAGAAATTATGTTTAAAAAAATTTAGAGAATCTTTTCAGTCAGTGGCTTGATGATAAGTAAATACTAGATAGCTTGTGTTCCATTAGTAATGCTACACATGGCATGTAAAATACACCAGAAGCAAAAAGAAAGGACTTTTGATGGACCATCACTTTAATCACACTGCAGTTCCCCCAGTTGTAAGGTATGGAATCTCAGAAAAGATGAGGTCAGTCATGCCATGTCAAAAAGCCGCCGATGTAACTACGTTTGCACCTTTTCCAGGATTTAGGGTAGACCTTTGTTTCCGTTGAAGTCCATGCCCTCCTTCCGTCATTCTCAGCGTGACCGTATGCAGTAAGGCTTGAAGTGTGGAGAAGATATACACAGTAATACGAACAGTGATTCTTTAACTCATCTTTTAATTTATTCTTTGAGAATTTCAGACTTTCATACACGTATACAATGTATTTCAATCATATAAACCCCACTCTCATCCTCCAGCTTCTCCCAGATTTTCCACCAACACAACCATGTCCTCTTCCCAATGAGTAGTGAATTTTAAGTATTCCAGCTATAGTTAGGATTTGGGTTGTTCACCAAGGACACAGGTCTAAAAGCCTTGGTTTCCAGGGTATCTTGTCATTAGGAAAGTGTCCTTGAAGGTACCACAAAGTGGATAACAACCAGCAATGAACTGAAATCCCCAAATCCCAGGGGGTGCTCAGAGGGATGGCAAAGCTTTCCCTGGGTTTGAGTGCAAATACTGACAGTGTGTATAGAGAGTGTGCTCTATAGCTTTGTCCCGCTGGATGTCTATGGCCTGTAGTCTCTTCTTACAGAGACTGTTCCTCCAAGACTGGCTAACTCAGTCTCCTTTTCCAGCTGTATGCAATAACTCTGCCTCCCTGTTCAATTGTATCTAATAAACACACCAAGCTTGGAGGAGGACAATGGTTGTGGCTTCTCCATCAGAGTCCATAGTATTCCATCCCAGCTTTTCTGTACATGGACCTGTGTGTTTGACCCTTCTTCATTCCCCCACTGCCCCAGTCAAGCCAATCCCTAGAGCCATGCAGAGCATGGAAAAGGAGTGTTTGAGATACTAATTTTTAAAAACATTTTGGAATATTTCCATATATACATAATAAGACATCTTAGGGATGAAGTCCAATTCTGTACAAAAGATTCATTTGTGTCTTATGTGCACCATGCACACATAGCCTGAAGTGGTTTCCTACAGTGTCTTTGAGGAGAAAATAATCATCCTGTCCACAGCAGCAATGCTGGACATGAATCTCAAATGTCATTGCAATGCTTAACTGAAAACCTGAAAAAGTCATACTGACATGCTGGAGTTTCCTCATATCCAGAGGAGACATATGCACCCACAAACTATGTCAGAAGCAGCACTACAGTTGTTGACTTGAGATCTTTTGAACACACCACCTCTCACAGTCAGAGGTAATTCACCATGTGTGGCATTATATTGGTACTCAGACTTTTGGATTTTATAATATGGTTTGTTTTTTGATTAGGGGTGTTTCACCTATATTAATTGATGGCAAATTTACACCAGAAAACTTCATATTTTTATTATAATCTGTCAGGTAGCTTTCTTCCTTGTCATGACTTGAGGCTCTACAACTTTCTCCACTGTGGCTATGACAAGCCCTGGTAAGCTACAGTAAGCTTTATACTGGCAAAGAGAAACTGGTGATGTTCCATCCTATACTTAAAAAGCAGATCCAGAAAGTAAAGCCCAAAGGGTTCCAACATGGCATCAGCCAGAACTGATCTCACGGCCACACACAGATATGGGAAAATGTACCCTCTGCTTGGGCAATTGCTTCCCAGGTACAGCTAGAAGCTGAAGTGTCACATAGAACTTCATATCCCTGCCCCATTTGTTTGAACTTTTTGTGCAAATTTATTTTAAATACATGAGTACATAAATTCTATCAAGATATAACAATGATAGACATTGATTCTCTCATTCAACAAATTATATATGATATGTGATATGTGATATATGATATATGATATGTGATATGCATTCTAGCATTGGGACCACACTAGTCAAAATGGAGTCTCTACCTTAAGAGTTTAAGTTCAGTTGTAGATCCTGAGAAGCTGATGGCCACTGAGAGGCCTGACTGGATTGAATAATAGGACAAGTGACGGCTGCCTAGATAATCATTGTGTTATTCCTGCAAATTTTCTTTAAGTTTGACTTTTTTCAAAATAAAAAATTTGGGTAATTAGATTCATGTTTCTAAATGTTATTCAAGGTGCTGTGTGGAGAAGAAACTGGGATGGAGTGATAGGATAGAGCATTTCGGGAACCAATCAGAAGGCAAGCAATAGCCCAGTACAGATATCTTAGTGGACACTAACAGTGAAAGTGGAGGTAGGTGCAGATGTATTTTGGAAGTAGAAGCAATAACATCTTGCAGATTGACTGTAAGGAAATAATGACAGTTATCAAGGGGCAGTGCACTGGGGGTGCCGGTCATTGCCTATAGGGAAGCCATGACAAAATAGCCTAGACTGAGTGACTGATTTAGGTCTGGAGGTTGCAAGTCAGGGCAGTCTGTCTGGCAAGGGCTGGCTTTTCTCTTACCTGCAGAAGTGTTGAAGGGTCTCTCTTGTGGGTCTCTTTCATGAGAAAAACCAATTCCATTCATCTGTGGCCTCCCCAAAGGTCCCCATCTCCCAATGCCAGGGCCTCAGGGATGAAATTTTAAGGTGGAGATCTGGGGGAGGTGGGGCACATAATCGTTCCCTCCACAGTGGCAGTGCTGGGCCTAAATCTTCCTTGTCACTGCAATGCTTAGCTGCAAGCCCAGGAAAATCCTACCCACATGCTAGAGTTGCCCTGTGTCCAGAGGACGCAAAGGCACGCAGGGCTATGTCAGAAACAGCACCATGGGTCTTAACGCTGAGAACTGAGCTTTCCGAGGACTCCTTATAAAAAGGGTGACAACGATGTAAATTCTATTCTTCATCCATTCGTGCATTTCCAGTGACCACAACCCCAAGCATTTTAAATTAGTCAACTGGGCTTTGACAATTCGATGTATCTTCAAAATTCCTGTGGAGAGAAAATCAGCTAGGCCTGAAACTACAAGCTTAATGCAATTTGCTGAGAATACGCAGTTTTGTTCCAGGCCAACATGTTCCTTGGTGTTTTATGCAAGAGCTGTTACTGCAGTCACACCAAGGGGAAGATTCAACGAGAATGGGAAATTATGAGAAATGCCCACACTTCCTCTTTCCTATATCTATTTTAGTTGGTGGCAATTACAATTTACTACGCAACACTCAAAATATAAACGGCGCTATGTGAAAGGATATAACAGTGACAGATTTGCAGCCTCAAAGCGTGACTTCAAAATATTGGTGTGGAAAAGGTTTCCTGTTCCGGAAGGCAGTTGAGACTACAAAGCCCACGCAGGTGAGGACGCTGGCATGAGCGAGTGCTCTGCACACTCTGGATGTTGAGCGAAGCTGTGCGGGGCGGGTGGAGGCTCTGCGGGCCGCATATGGAGCCGACCTTCTGTGCCAATCGCACCAAGCGATGGCAGATACAGCGAGCAGAGCGAGGAAATCCTGCGAAGCAGGGAAACTGAGAGCATAAGGCCCGGAGTTGAAAAATCAGGACGGAAAGCCAAGAGTTTGGGGGAAATGCAGAGGCAGGGTTAAGTGAGGAGAACTAACCAGTGTCCTGTCTCTTCTGCCATGTCCACCCTCTAGCACTAGTCCTTGGCCAGAAGCCTGAATCACCAGGGGCTGGATTCAGCTAGCAAGAACCACCGAAGAAAGCCTGAGGGTGAGCCCAGGAGAGGTTTGCTACTTCTTTAGCTCTTGTCTGCAGGGTGGCACAGTTCTTGATGAGATGGTCCTTAACACTCCCTTGGGACATGCTGCTTTCTCTGATGCTGATTTTGAGATGAGCACTGGCCTCCTACCACCACCCGCACCAGGGTGTGGCATCACCATCAGGCTGTTCGCCTTAACTCTGCTCACTTCGTTGTACTCGTTTCATTTCATTAAATACTCAGAAAATGCCTGTCTGCGATTCTGACTCATACAGAGAATTACGAAGTCTCCTATTCAATTTGAAGGAGAGTGATTAAGGACATCATGAAAAGTGTCCTGGACTGCAGGGATAGTGCAGCTCTGCCCTAGGGAGCAGAAATCATGTCTCAGTATACCAGAGAGGAAGCAGGCTCCTTGTCATCTTGCACTTACACCAATCTTCAAGCCTTTCAACATCTGTATTTCACTCATCCAATGCCTCTAGTGTTCCTGTCTGGGGACCTCATTCCTACCCACCTGCAGACAGGAACAGATAATTCTGTTGCCTTCACCTGTGTGAAAGGCAGTTCTAATCACTGGGCACATATTCCAACTATGAAGTCTGTGTATTTGAGCATCCTAATCTGTGAACCAACATTCACTCAACTCTGGTTGCCCTACCGAGTTTCTAATATTCAAGAGAATGCAGTCTATGTTCTACTGGTCATCAGCCCAGCAAGAGTGCTAGCTGAGTTTTATTTGTAAAAGGGGAGGTATTATACCTCATCATAAATAATTAGGACATCTTCACACTGGTTTCTGTTTTCTAGGATTGCAATAACTAAAATAGACTCTGCTGTTTACTTATGGAAACTACTAGGTAAAATTAAACATGTGGACAACGACCAGGACAACTGCCACTGCCCTTCCTCACCTCCACATTCACCACATTTTGGTTCTGTCAGGTGTGGCCCTGTCTATCACCTTTACAAGGAAGCTAATGAACACAGAGCACCAGTGTTTGGGAAGAAGCTTGGCTGCGAAACCTGCAATTAGAGATAAAAGTAACCGGAGGGCTGTAATTGATTGGATTCAAGTGACACCGTTCAAACTCAGATGGCAGAAGTGAGGGATGCTGGTACCTCTCGGATACAATAGCAATGGCCCAGAATGGTTTGTTATTAAAACTACTCAAAAGTCCTTTCAAAGGAAAGAAGAGCTCCTCTTCTCTACCTCTTCACTAAGAATGATTCTTCCCCCATTTCATAAAAAATGTGGTCCAAGTTTCACGAGGAGGCCCTAGAAAGTGGTCTCTCATCTGTCAGCATTACAAGTGTGTGAGACTATAGTGAGGATGGTTGGACTATAACATTGCAGTTTTATTGCACAATAGGGGTTTAGAAAAAAAATGAATGGAAGAATAAAACCACAGAGTAGTGAAACTAGTTCATGTCACTTCTATACATACTATTGGTCTTGTGGTGTGGTAAAGACAGGAGCTCAGAAAGACGAAGCCAGACAGAGATTTCAACCCTGAAGCTCAGAAAACTGTGGCTGGGATGTCATGTGACTAATGGAATTGCAGAAAAGATGTGGTTTAACTATATACCACCTAAAGGCTAAGCAACTGCATTTTAACCAAATACTTTTTAACCAGGCAAAGCCCTCTCCAAAATGTCTTAGCTGGGGAATTCTTTATCTAATTCTGCTCTAAGAAGCAGGCTCTGAAAAGAAGAAGAAAGGAAAGAAATTTTAAATGTGTATACTATATGATATACACAAAATTAAAACAAGTAATGTCAGAGACAAGAAAGTGGGCCAAAGCCGCCTCCACTGTGAGAAATTGTTTTAGTCTTTCTAAGAAATCGCAGCGTATTCAATAAAGCAAAACCTGGAAAACATAATATTTGACAATAGGAAGCTTAACACTTTCAAGCAAAAATGTGAACCCAGTAAGGCGGACAAAATGTAGTCTCATGGTACCTGATCCTCTAAGTAAGGGACGATGAGGAAGGATAATGATAATCAGAAAAACGATGGGCTTAGTATAGATTGATAGGATGCCTAAAAATTCATCTTTATAAAAACATTTTTAAAATACTGAGAAATGCTTCATCACAGCAAGCATGGTACGGTCTCCTTAACAAAACTAGATATCTGCCACCCTTGGGAAGACAATTGATTACCTATCCAAATGAGTTAACCACAGGCATATTGTGCCTGACCTTTAGAAGAACACTTTTGATGCTGTGCTATAGAAAAGGTGCTCTGTCAGACAGCTATTAAGCTGGGAGCAGGCACAAGCCTTGGCTGGGTAGGTACAGCTGTGTGAGCTGCATCAGATGGAGACAGCCAGCAAAGAGTCATGGAGCAGTCAGTCCCCCCACGTACTAATGAGGTGAGGTGGAAAGGAAAGGTAATGTGCAATAAAGCCCATCTTCAGGTGCTGGGATGCAGGGGGATTGAGGGGTAAAGCCTCATCACTGTCTAGGGAAGATCTCCTTCCCAGCAGCACTTTTAGTGCACGGTGCTGTGCAAGGGGGCCTTCTGATTCTTCCAGGTGGATTTGCGTTTTCTTTAATAGCACACCAAGTTTATGTAAGAGCACAGATTTTTTTCGATAACTTTTATTTTATCATGAAAAGCCCAGTCAGCTTACCTGTTTTAGAGGCAAGCAAGTGAGGTTACAAAGCCCCACTACCGGCCCCTGGTCACAGGGACACACTGTGTCTGGTTAACAACAATGTGTCCTCATCATGCGCTGCCCAACAGCTCTGAAGGGAATTGGAGACTTTACAATCAGGTGTTCAAGCAGAGCAGTGGTTTATGGTGCTCCTTCATCTTTAGGCTCCTAATTCTAGCTTGAAATCTGGGGAATAACAGAACATGGCCTAAACCTAGATTTGCACAAGAAGGCTATATAAGTTAAGAATGCATTTTTTTGTGTCTAAACAGCAGAGGAATAAAAAAGAGTATTATTTAGTGATATATAAAACACACCAACATTTCCACGTCCCATAAGTAAAACTTTATTAAAACACAGCCATGCCCCTTTGTTTGCTTATTTGATATGCTTACTTTTGTGAGAGGAGGAGGGCAGAGCAGAAGACAGAGACTCTATGGCTATAAATATTAAAATATTTGCTATCTAGAATTTTGGAAATATGTTTACATGTCTTGCTTTAGGATGATGGTTTCCAACCAAACATCCTTCCTTTCTCATTCTTACCCCACCCCATTCCTCCTCTTCCTTCTTTCTTTCTCTTTTCTGTTTCTCTTCACATTCTTTTTTCTGTCTTTCCCTTCTTTTCTTCCTCTCTTCTTTATGTCAATAGAGAAACTCCTCCCTGAAGGTCTTCCCACAGCTCCTTGCTATCCAATGTGCAGCCAGACACTGGCCCCAGAGCTACCTTTGGAATGAAGGTCTAAGCCTTCTTTCTCTCCATCCAAGTGGAACAGACAGCAGAGAACATGCAACCTTTCCCATCTTCCTACTTGCTTAAGTACAGTTACTCCCTCAGGCATTTCCTTCCCTTTTGGATTTGTTCCCACCTACCAGAAATACATTTTAGCATCTTTCCCCCTCTCAACATATGTCACTTGGCAGAACTTAGTAAATATTAATGTAGTAAATATTGGTAGTTGAAAAAAAATGAAGGACTTAAATCCAGTCAACATCTCAGACAAAACATGAGTGTTTCATAACTCTACCATTGTCCCATTTCTCACTGTGGTAATTTGAATGAATGGCCCCCATAGACTCATGTATTTGAATGCTTCATCCTTAGATGGTGAACTGTTTGAGAAGGATTAGGAGGTGTGGCCTTGTTGGAGGAGGTGTGTCACTGGGAGTGGGCTTTGAGGTTTTAAATCTCATACCAGGTCCAGTTCCATTCTCTCTTGGTCTGCGACCTACAGAAAAGGATGTAAGCTCTCAGCTGCTGCTCCAGTGCCTTACCTGCCTGCCTGTTACCACAATCCCTTTCATGATGCTCACTGGCTAACCCTTGTAAACTGTAAGAAAAGCCCCCAATTAAATACTTTCTTCTAAAAGTTGCCTTGGTCATGGTGTTTCTTCAAAGCAATAGAACGGTAACTAAGACACGCATCTATTGTAAAGACATTTTTCCCTTCTGTAGCATTCCCAAGATTAACTGAGAAAAATAAATAGATGGTTTCTTTTGCCAAAAAAAAACCAAAAAACCCACAAGGAAACAATTCCTACCATGCCTAAAGCAAAGCAGATGACACTCAGAAGCATTAGAGACTGAACTGTCATTGGTTGCTGCAAATGACTGATAAAAAGAAAAGGTGAGGCTTTACTCACTTCAGTATGTCTGTGGCCAGAGTGCCTTACAAAAAGAGCTTAAAGATTTATTGGAGCTCATGGTTTAGTCTTTCACGGCAGAGAAGATGGTGGAGAAGCTCATCGTATGTTGTCAGGAGAGTGTAATGGAACATACTCAGAAAACAGAGAGTGAAATAGGAAGTAGGCAGATCTAAGACTCTCCATGACCCACCCCCAGTGACCCACTTACCAAAGTTTCTAGAAACTCCTAAAACTAATGACACTAGCTGAGGACCAATGGTTCTGAAATGTCCCGATTGGCAACATTTCAGATTCAAGCAATAGCAAACATCCCAAGAAAACCTCTTTTCTGGAGGAAAATTGGGACTCCTGAAAGCCTGCTCCACTAATCATGTTGTTCTAGTTTGGCTGTGCTGCTGTGAAAAGATACCGACCCAAAGCAACTTGGGAAGGCAAGGGTTTATTTCATCTTACTCTTTACACAAGGAAGTGCCCCCACAGACATGCCCACAGGTCAGTCTGATGGAAGCAATTCCTCAGTTGAGGTTCCCTCTTCCCAGATCTTTCTAGCTTGATATACTGACAACTAGCACACATAACCATTTTACAAACACAGTGAGTTGCTTTTTAAAATAGTTGCTTCTCCAGCAACTACTCAACCGAATTAGTTATGTTTTTGATCGTGGAATGGGATCAAATTCTATAACAATAATAGTTCTTGTGCTACTTTCCATAATTCTGGAGAAATGGTAGACTTGATTGACACACACTAAGCATAGCACTTGCTCCTTCATCCTTCTGTCACTGATCTTTTACATAATCAGTGTTCACTGGGAGCTGAGAGTCCATCTCCTGCTCAGGCTTGCTGCACTTCTCAGGGATTAGTGGGTCCATGAGATACAAAATGAGCAAGAATTGATCCTATCCTTTGTGATGATGGCTCTGCTACTGCAACAAAGAAGGTAAATGGTGAATTTAGGCCATTGTGATTAACCCCAGATCGGCTATCTCAGTGAGGGCCCAGGGCAGACCAAAAATACTTGTTCCATTGAAAGTGTACTGAGTCTGCTGGGCTGGGCTGACTCCCCAGGGGAGACCTTGCCTTGGAGGGGGTAGGAGTGGGGGAGCATATTGGGGGGGGAGGGCTGGGGGGTGGGAGGAGGGAGGATGGGGGAATCTGTGGCTGATATGTAAAATTAAATTAATTGTAAAATAAAAAAATAAATAAATTTAAAAAAAGAAAGTGTAGAGACAATTTAGAGACTGTAAAGAAATATTCACAGACCGTTATTAGAGGTCCCTTTAGGGGCTTGGGCACACCCAACACCAGCCACCAGAAGATGCTATTATCATCTTGAGACCTAACAGGAAAGAGGAAGGAAATACTTTAGTGGGTTCAAATGACAGCTCCTTTTCACAAGCATTGGGTTTCAGGCATGGAGGCATCAACAGAAGACAGGTGTGGTATCTACCACTATCTCCACTTGTGATCACCTGCCAGAGAAGTCTTCCAAATTAACCGAGTCCAACTAAAAAGCCACAGGTCAAAAAAAGCCTCGTGGACACAGTTGGTTTTCCTTAGAAGGCTTCCCCATCTCCCTGCCTCAGGCAAACAGCAATGAAGAGAGGGCAGAGGAAGGAAGGGTGGGGAGGAGTAGGCTAGTGGGAAAAGAACAGCATGCAAACCAGTGTAGGGAATAGTCCTTCCTCCTCTTTCTTATGACTTGTATCTAAGCATCTGGACACCCCTATGTCATCTGTGTGGTTCTTTGCTCTCCAAGTGAAACAAGAATGTCTTCATTGGTAGATTGTTAAGCCATTAGTCACTTGCAGGGTAATAGCTGAAATTTTCCAAAAGTTGCTCTAGTCTCCTACACTGTCTCAAAATACGACAGCAAGTGTCTTGTGAAATAGAGAAATAATGCTTAAGTTTTGTATACTTGAGTTTCCATTGATACAAGGGTTATTTTATTATGGATTCCTCCTTAGTTAAGCTAATCTTGCAGCTAAACAAATATGGTGACATGTTGACATCCTTAGCATGTCTTGGAGCACTAGAACACTATGTACAGCAATAAAGCACATAGCTGGACTTGCCCACAGAACCCATGGATATGGGGCCTTGAATCTTTCATTTTCAGTTCTATCTCTCGAGCTTACGTGTGGTTCTCACTTCCCTGGGATTCGCTAGATCATTTGTTAAAGGTTAAGATTGAATCGCACAGATTCCAAGGCTCATTTTAGTTCTGGGGTTCTGTGACTCTGCACTTCCATTTATACTCTGGTGACTAAAAGTGTTGCATTGCCGAGAGAATATATCACTGATGCAATAGCAGCTGATAGGGTATGTGATGAGAGAGCCCCAATCCTGATAATCAATATGCACTAGCCCAGAACTAGAAGAGAGGCAGAGTACAGGGGGAGGTCAGTCAAGGACTAACACAAGGCAGACACCCCAGCCAAGGCATAGTGAAAGGAAAGTGAAAGTCTGAGAGTCCAGACTGAGATCAGAATGAAGCTTCCTTCAGGAACAGCAAGAAAGAACTTACAATTGCTGCAACTTTCAGTTTTCCTTGCTTAGAATGTTACGGTTTTGTCTGCCCTTGTTAGTTGTTAGCTAAAAGGTGGTACATTCCTCCTAGTTCTTAGAAACAGAGTTCTGATGTTCTGCATATAATGTGGTATAAACATGGTTAGGAGCATTGTTTTGGGTTTTGTGGGGTTTTTTAATTAATCTTTATTATAAAAAATGTTGCACAGCCAGGCGGTGGTGGAGTACACCTTTAATCCCAGCACTTGGGAGGCAGAGGCAGGTGGATCTCTGTGAGTTCAAGGCCAGCCTGGTCTAGAGATCGAGTTCCAGGACAGGTTCCAATGCTACACAGAAAAACCCTGTCTGGAAAAACCAAAAAAAAAAAAAAAGTTGCAATTTTTTAAAAAAAAAACATACACTGAAATTATCAGATGCAAAGACTATACAACTCAATGAACTATACAGTTAGGGTAGCCATTCAGAATGGAAGCTGTGAGCTTCACATCAGATTTTATACTTTCACTATGGAGTATATGTATCTTTATGCATTTATCCACCACCAAACCCCCCAAATTCAAAACCCAGTTAGAACTAGACAAATAATTAGCTTTATATAATTAGCTTTATATTATCTTTCATAGCCCTTATCCATTACCTACATTCAGTCATTCCTTGTCCCCTAATATTTAGCCTTCTTTGTTCTCATTTCTAAAATGTTATACTGTACCCATATGTATACTTGATACATATATACATATATTATAGGCAAGATTCTGCATATGAGGAACTAGTCAAATAGCCCTGAGGAAGAAGAGACTTGCTGAGCTACCTAGAAAAAAAATGAAGATTAGCTGAGCTACCTGGAAGAGGCTCAGCTCAAACCAACTGAGCTGGGAAAAGACACTTTCCAATCTGTTGAGCAGTACGCTTCAGGTTCCCAGCTTTTATGAGCTGTCACCCATGTTGGAGTGGGCTTTGGTGATGCAACTGTTTTTGAGTCATTTCTACTACTGTAAGCAACCCCTCACCCATGTTCCTATAAATAACCCCAATAAAACACTGGTTCACCAAGTTGGACTTTGCTGCCATCTACTCTGATATCAGTTTCCTTTCTGGGGTGAGTAGATGTTTGTTCTCACCCCCTCAGTAGTGTCACACGAAAGGCATCCTGCCTCAGGGCTAGGTAGGTAACTATATTATCTTATTATATATTATATATTATATTCCTGTGTAAGGAATAGTTATGGGACAGCGTGGATAGAGAGTGGTTAGGCGTGGGTTATCAGCAGTCAGGAATAGCACTGTTGACCTTTTGTGGTGGTTTGAAAGAGTGACCCCCAAAAGGAGTGGCATTATTAGGAGGTGTGGTCTTATTGGAGTAAGTGTGGTCTTGTTGGAGGCAGTATGTCACTGTGGGGGTGGGCTTTGAGGCCTCTTTTCTCAAACTTCATTCAGTGTGACAGTCAGTGGACTTCCTGTCACTTGCAAGCCAAGATGTAGCACTCTCAGCTCCAGCGCCACATCTGCCTGCATGCTGCCATGCCGGCACCCTGTCATGATGATAATGGACTGAACTTCTGAAACTGTAAGCCGCCATTTTAACTAAATGTTCTCTTTGTAAGAGTTTCTGTGGTCATTCGTGGAGGCCCACAAAGGTTTTCTAGTGAGATCTGAGCTTGCTTTACCCAGCAGGGCTGCATTAGAGGATTGCCTGACCATGTGCATGGTTACTAGGTCATTGGAAGGGTTTACATGTGGCTGAGTTAGGGAGAGGTCTTTGCTCCACCCTTTAGCATTCCTGTAAACAGCCCTTTAGAAGAGACAGAAGGGGTCAGTGGATAAGGATCCAGGCCCTCCCGAGGCTATCCTGTGTTTAGTCTGTTTCTCTCCCCTCTATTCTTCTATCGAGATATTTCTCACTTCACCCTCCTCAAGAGTATCCTGGGGGGAGGGGGAGCGGGAAAGTGGGAGCTGGTCTCCCATAGTCATGGTGTCTCTTCACAGCAACAAAAAAACCCTAACTAAGACACCTCTGCACTAGGAACAGGTGGTTACACGGCATGTTCTTCACCCCCATTATAAATGAAGGCACTAAGTCAGTAACTCTAAAAAGAGGAGGAAAGCTTAGCTGTTATGCTTTCATGATGAAAAACAAGTGAGACATGACTCCTAAGATGTCAGAAATCTCTACTGGAGAATGTAGGTTGAGTGCTTGGCCATCCCCAAAGAAGATCACCTTGAATTGTTAGCCCTGGTAGGTAGCACCCATGTCCAACTTTCTCCTGAAACTTCCCTGTTCATCTTGAAGGACCATTGAAATCACCAATGAATTAGAAAATACTGCCTAATTCTAACCCTTTTCCTTAGTATGTGGAGTAAAAGTATCCTTGGGTGAATATGTAAGGAGTAGATGAAATCCTGAGTGAACATGTATTATTGATGAAGAGCAATACCTCAGACCCGGCAAAGCCTTCTGAAAAACGGGATGCTGAGGTGAAGACACACACACACATAGCCAAGAAGAACGGACAGCTGAATTCAAAAAACATCAACAATTTCCAGAATTTAAGATCCTGAATCATGACATGACATGAATTCAGGCGTTTCTGGTACATGGACTGGTCTCACCAAATGTGAGGTCAAACTGTTGACCTTGTGTACATCCTACTTCACAAATGAGTCTGTCAGATACTCTAAGCCTATAGGCTGAAGATGATGCCCCAACACTGTGGAGAAACCTCAGGTGACTGTCCACGCAGCTGGCTGTTTCTGTCAACTCACAATTTTTTTGGAAGTTGCTTGCATGCACTTCCTGTTTTTATTTTTGTTAGGTAATATTATTTCCTTCTTGCATCTCTGAGGGAGTTGAAGATTAGTTAGTTATAGTTGAAGATTAGTTATTTATAGTTGAAGATTAGTTAGGATAGAAAGTGAATTAGGTACATTTTGGACTTACCAAAATAGGATAGATAATGGAATTATTTTCTCTGAATTTGTTAAATACAAATGGACTAGACATTGTTTATGTATTTATTGCTTGTATATATGGTATATAGTTATTGTACTTTTGTATATAGTTTATCTTATATTAGTTATAACTTTTTTCTTTTTATTAAAATAGAAAAGGGAAAATATGGTGATATTTTCTTTGTACTGAAATGTGATTTTATTTGTATGTTAATAAATAAAGTTGCCTGGGGGTCAGGGCTAATAGCAAGCCATAGCAGAAGCTGGGTGGTGGTGGTGCACGCTTTTAATCCCAACACTTAGGAGGCAGAGCTAGGCAGATCTCTGTGTGTTTAAGGATACAGCCAGCATGGAGACACATGCCTTTAATCTCAGAAGGTGAGCCTTTAATCCCAGAGAGTGATGGTAGAAGGCAAAAAGATATATAAGGCGTGAGGACCAGAAACTAGAAGCATTTGGCTGGTTAAGCTTTTAGGTTTTGAGCAGCACAGTTCAGCTGAGAGCCATTCGGATATAAGGACACAGAGGCTTCCAGTCTGAGGAAACAAGATCAGCTGAGAAGTTGGCCAGGTGAAGTTAGCTGTGGCTTATTCTGTCTCTCTGATCTTCCAGTGTTCACCCCAATACTTGACCTCAGGTTTGATTTTATTAATAAGACCATCTAAGATTTCTGCTACACCTTCCTCCAAGTGAGGCTCAGAAGCATGGCAAATCTTGCTGTGGTCCAAGCACAGGTGTTTCTGAATGATCGCCCAGTGTGTACAAAACTTAGCAACTGCAGCTTTCTCCTCATGGGTGATTACAACCTATGACTGCTCCCCGAGAGAGACCTCCCACTAAAACAAGCTAACTCCTTCCCTGGATGTACATAATAGCTGTGCTGTGGTTCTGGGTTGGTGCCCAGTAGATGCTGCTCCGTTAGAGTGAGTACTACCCAACTTTTCTGTATGTGTGTCTGTCTCTTCTTTATTCCCTCATCGTCCCAGTCAGGTTTCCAGGACCAAGCCATGTGAGACATGGTGCCTTAGCTTTATATTTTCTACTTCCTTTGACTTGGTTCAAAACAGTGTACAAATCTCAAAGTGCTCTTTGTTATAAGATATATGTTTTATTTCATTCTGAAATATATGCCCAGGGCAAAATGCCAGTTTTGATACCTTAGTCCTCCAAGAAACAGATTCATCTAACACTGCCTTGGCTTGAAGCCTGTACTAGTCCTGATTTAAACTTCAGGACCTTGGGAAAACATTACTTATAAAAATCTGATCACAAGGTTCTTAGTTGTTTTGTTCCTAGGGCTAAGTATCAGGTATTGATACCTAGGTTTTCACATTTTTTCTAGAGATACTAAATATTAAACCATCATCTAAAGCTGAATGTATTTGGAAGAAATTTGCCTTTTAAAAGATTGGAATAAATGTCTTTTCTCCTTTTGGGAACATAAAGAAGTCTTCTGAGGGATCTGTCTTGATAGACCAGTTATGTGGCTGTGCTCAAGGGATTTGTAAGCCAGCTCTGCCCATTTTTATTTATATCTCATACTGTTTCTCTGGTGTTTTATTCTGAGTTTATGGAAGACATTTGCATATTTTAACTAATTCTAATATTATCCGTATGTAGGTTAATGATTAAGGGAAAGGGGCTTCTTTTGTTGCTGCTGTTGTTTTGTTTTGTTTTCATTTGGGTTTTTTTGTTTTTTGTTTGTTTGTTTGTTTGTTGAGACAGGGTTTCTCAGTGTCATAGAGCCCTGGCTGTCCTGGAATTTATTTGTTACCAGGTTGGCCCACAGCGATCCACCTGCCTCTGCTGGGATTTAAAGTCCTGCACCACCCCACCCAGCTGGAGGGGGCTTCTGTCTGTAAACAGGAGGGGGGCAAAGGAGAGGGAAAAAAGGAGAAAGGATGGAGAGAGGAGGGGAGTGAAGGAGAAGGGAGGGGAGGGGAGAAGAGAGAATTCATCCTGAACAATTTCCAGGTAAATCTCTATTTTTTTCTTCTTCCTAATGCGCATATAAATATTTCAGTCTACTAGATTTTTCTCTATGTCTATGTCTACTGCCTCCTGTTTTCTCTCAAATCTTCTCCGAATGTTGCCTTCCCACTAAAGAAATGAACTCTTCTCTCCCCCAGAGTCCAGAGAGCTCTAACAATCTTCCACATTCCATTTTGTACGATGCTTCTTTGCATCTTCTTTTACTCCAACTGCGGGCTGGTCATCCTTAGGGGAAATATCATATATAATCTGTCTGCTTCACCCACATTGCGTAGACTTAGATCTCACCTGTGGTAGAAGCTAAATATCTACCCATTAAATAAAGTACAGGCCATTTTTATTTCTAAATTTGTGTCTTTCTGCAAGATGCGTAAACAAATATCTCTTAGGTATTCCCATTCCCACTCATTCTCAGTCTTCAGCATTCCCTCATGTCCATTATTGCTCATTCTCTGCATCTGTCATAGTTTCAGCCCTCAATGTGGTTCACCTAGAAGTATCTTTAACCTCCAAGCTCTTTTTGCCACACACACACTCCATTACCCCTTTCTTCACAGTCAAACAGATACATCCCAAATCAACATCCAGTGTTATCTACCAATTTATAAACTCTTCCACTACTGACTGATATAAACCTCAGCCCCTGGACTACCAGGGATGTTCATCAGTTCCAGAGGACATGTACACCCTACTGCCAGTGTTCCTGGAGTGGCCATACCATATAGCACTCCTTGCTACTACTGCAATTTCACTTGTCCTTCTGGCCAGACACCAAAGACAGTCTGCCATTAAATCATCTCCTTGTATTTCCCTCATTTCCAAAATTATATGGACTTATCCTAAATTGGGAAAATTTTCCGTTTCTTCATGATTTTAATTCCCATCTAATCAGGAATCATTATAAATTCATCTTGACACAGAGCATGGAAGAGTGCCTTGCACAGAACAGTGTTTGAATTGAGTCTCTTCAAATCCATTTGGACTTATACGTAAAGGGCAGAAGACTGTACTTGGTACTTCTCTAATTCTCAATATCATCTTTCAATTCTATTTCATTTCTCGCTCTTGGAATTTAAATGTCACTTTACAATTCCCCAAAGATTGTACCTTTGCTTCATAGAATGCTTACTTTATTGTCCATTTTTAATTTCTCTTTCACCTTTTTCCTGCCCTTTCCCTTCAGTTTTGCCTGTGACCTGAAAAAAACCAGTGTATTGCCCTATAACACAGGACATCAGTTCAAATACTCATGAAAGTTTCTTTCAGTCCCACCAGCCAATACTTTAAGAAGTTTCACAGCTCTAGAATGTGTTATTACAAACCAAACACTGCCTCTCCACACATCTTTCTTACTTCTAACAACACTGTAATTTTAATGCTGTGTAAAGGCCTTTGGGCCACTGGGAAGGGAGAATGCAATAATTCATTCACCAATGAAAGGATCCAAAGGCAGATGTGGATCTTTTTCCAGCTACAGGAAAACTGCAGGTGGAAAGCCTCCATCCTCTGCTTGCTGGAGGGGAAGAATGATGCTTTGTCTTCCCTTACTCTACAATCCTCAGGGAGTACTTTATAGATTTAACACACTGCCTAACAACGTTACTAGTTCACTAGTTACCTGACAGGATTCTGTACCCATGCTATGTCCTAGGAATATGAATAAAGTGAGACCTAACTGTTTCTTAGTCTTCAGTTCAAACAGACAACTGGGTTAGACAAGTGAATATAAGGGTAGATGGACAGGAATAGTTAACCCTTGCTTGTTTTGTATGTTTTTGTGCTGGGGGGAGTAAAGGGTTTATTTAGCTGGAAGGTTACAGTCCATGGCAGGACGCCATCTCCAGGCAAGATCTTGAAGCAGAAACTACAGGGGAACATTGCTTTTTGGCTTGTTTCCCTTGTTTGCTCTGCTACCTTTCTTAGTCCACCTGCCTAGGGGTGGTACCACCCACAGTGGGCTGGGCCCTCTTACATCAATTGCCAATCAATAAAATGTTCCACAGACATGCACATAGGCTATTCCAGTGGAGGAAATCCCTTATTTTAAGGTTCCCTCTTCTCAGGTGTGTCAAATTGACTACTGAAGTTAACTATGGCAGCATGATCCTTAAAGTTATAGACTATCGAATGGGGGGTGTGGTTACATTAAGTTGCAAAGGCTAGAGAACAGCAGATTTTTCACTGTGCCAAATTATCTTATTCTCATGGTTAGGGCAGACCACCAAGATATGATGCATGATGTTTCAAAAGCAGAACTGAAGCATTAGCCACAAAGCAGCATTCACAAAGGTGAATGCTGGCACTTGGCTCTGTTGGACTCCCATGATGGTCTGTATCTGGCTCACCTGATGGGCATAGAGAAGCAGTCAGGTTCAGGCCCTCAGCTGCCACTGTGACTCTTTAACCTTATCTAATTCTAGGCTAAGGACTTGTTCTACACTTCAGTGAAGTGTGCAAGCCTTTCTTCAGGTCACCATGACCAAAGTTGAAGGTTTTTGTTTTTGTTTTTGTTTTCTATTTTGCTCTTTTTTTTTTATTTTGTGTTGTTTTTATGTTCAGTGGCTTTGTTTTTCTGATCAAATCCTAAACCATAAGGGTTCAGTGAAATGAGCTAGAAATATTGGGTGAAGCCTAATATAGGACCCTGGGTTAAAGCCAGTTGGAATAACTAATTATAAAGACCAAGGTGAGCATCCTCTCACATGAAAGGATATTTAATATGTTGAACCTCTAACCTCCAAGGCACCTTTGGAGTGATGATTAGCACATGAGGGCTCTCATGCCTGTGATTACTCTTTTAGAAGAGTTCCAAAGTTCTTTTGCCTTAGCCACCATGAGAGGGCATGGCAAGAAGCTGTCATCTATGAATGAGGAAACAGGTCCTCTCTAGATACCACATTCTCCAGTGCCTTCACCTCAGTCTGCAATTTGGAAATTGTGGTGTTTCTGTTGCTTCTGAGCCGCTCAGGGAAGGTGTTTTGTTATGGCGGCCTAAATGGACAGAAACCATTTAGCTCCTCAAGTGGATCTTTGAGAAACACACTGCAGTGCATTAGAGGAGAGTAAGGAAATAGGAGGAGCCAGGATTATTTGAGTGACAGCCCTGAACAGAAACTATGTGGCAGCAACGAGGGCACAGATACGAACAACACCCAACCAAAATGAAAAGCAAAATCTCTTCTGTGTGAAGTACCTGTTGATGAGAAGAAAGAGTTGAAGACGTAATGCAACATCTCCATTACTATCTCCCTTCATTCATAGTCATGGAGAGTATGTGAACATTGAGTACAATACTAATCTACATTATGTCACTATTATCCGCTGAATTCATTTTCTCTCAGGACCTAGTATAATATGAGTCATGAGTAGTTGTGTTGTAAATAAACCTCTTAATAATAATGTAGGTAATAAGAAATACCTGCCTTCTTCGCACCTCTGTCTTATTATTAATCTGTGGTTATGTAATTAATACAGAAGAATAACAGAGCCTGGAGACTGGCAATCAGGTTTTCTTTGATATATTGCCATGTCACTGATGCTTCACTGCTCAGCAAAAGGAAATCTATTTTATTTCTTCAGTGAAGCATATCATAATACATTTATTTCACCATTCTCTTACCACCCTTACAAAGCCAATAGGAGATACATACATTTTGTAGCTACATGAATGAGATAACTGAGCCACTGCCTATTGGAGGTAGATAGCCAGCTGTGATGTCAGACAGCCTGGCTCTGATGCTTCCATTGTAGTGACTAGCCATAAGACTAGTCATTCTTCCAACTCAGGATTTCTACCCCACCTGCCTTAGTCTTTGAGTGGTTATGGTTACAGGTTATCCCACCATGCCTGGCTAAACACAAGTACATTTTTACACTATATAAATTATATTTCAAGAAGTTGTGGAAGGGAGGAAAGAATAAAGAAAGGGAGGGAAGGCAGAAGAGAGGGCAGACCAGAAAACCTAGATGGAGAAATCTTATCCACAGAGCAAAGGAGACAAATTTCCCAGAGAAGAGACTCATAGATGAAGGCAGTAGGAAAAGTTAAGTGTCCTGTGGCTGCTTTCTTGTCTTTTTGTTGTGAACCTAACTTCTATTGGTTGAGACATTTCTCTAGCCCCAGATTTTTGTTTTTGTTTTGTTTCTTTAAAATGGGGTGTTACTGTGTCTCAGCTGGCCTGGAATTCACTTTGTAGACCAGGCTGGCCTTAAATTCACAGAGATCCACTTGCCTCTGAGTGCTGCGATTAAAGTCATGCACCACAATGGCTGTCTGGCTCTGCCTGCCTGCCTCTGTGGTTGCTTTCTTACCTGAAGTGTGTTTGGGGATGAGCAAAGATTGGGAGTTACCTAAACTATATTGAAGACATAAAAGCTTTCTTCCCTGGCAGTGAGAAAGCATGTCTATACTCTCTGTTTCCCTATAAATATCCTACCTAAATTCATTCCTGGGGCACAGGTTAATGGAGCCATGATAAAAACCAAAGGCATCTCTGCAAATCCTTTGGATCTTTAGAATCAAAAAAATGAGCCAATTAAAGTTGCTCAACTTGTCTGACAAATGCCTAAATGAAAATAGAAGGGTTAAAGAGATCCAGGGAGTATCTTAATAAATGATGGTGTGCTGGGAGACAGAGAACTGTACATGGCTCATGTCAGGAAAACTAAGTGTTGAGTGCTCCTATGAACCAACAACTTCAAAATTATTTGGGCGCATTTATTTATTTAATTATTTAGGATGAAATTAGGCGAACTCTCAAAGCATGCCTTCTGTGGGCGGAAGACCAACCTGTAAAAGCATGAAGAAACTTCAGTGGAGCAACAAGGCTGTAACACTCAGGGGGAAATGATTGATTTCACTTGAACACTGCCAACAACAAAAAATGTTTAAAAACAGTTTCACGGCTCAACTTTCTTCTTGCTTTTTTTTTCTTCTTCTTCTTATAGTTGGAATGTATTTTATCGTCTGTCAGTTTTGCCCTGTGATATGTCCTCTTAAATTGGATCTGTAAGCCCTTCATAAAGTTTAATAAATCTTCAGCATTTCACCCTAAGGAAATTATATTAAAAACCTTCAAATGTGAAGTTGGGCCCGCAGACACACAGCACTGGGAATTTTATCACCATAATCAGCGTGTAATGAAAGCCTCCGTCGCTGCTCCTTCCCAATCATAATCTGCCTGTCTTTATGAAAAAAAAGGGGGGTTTGTCTGGGTTCATCTGCAAGCTTTAATTGGAAGATGTCTTCATTTCATTCCAGCCTACTGGGATAATAACTCAGCCCCATGTTTAAACACAGGCCCTCGCCGCTGATATTTTTTCATTTAGTAAAGCATGTCTCTTTAAATGATTTAGCAAATCATCATGAATGCCAGGCCAGAGTGATTGGCAGCTCATTGCTGGTGCACCATTTGCATGACATTTGTTCTTCAGCTAAGAAAGCTGCCGCAGGTAAACAAGCAGGCCCTGGACTGACTCCCTTTGAGTCCCTCCCTGTTTATTTTCTCATAATCAAATGACATTTATGAGAGGCCAATGCAGCTGCACATATATACGGGAAATGCAATCAGGCTAAACATGATGACTTCATTCAGGTGATATTTTGATTAATGAAAGGACATTTTTATGATATGGGGGGTTTTGATGAAGCAATCTGGCAAATTCCCTTTTGTGTAACTAATATTCTATATTTTATCTATATTTTAATGCAGTCTGGACTTGAATAATTAGTTGACTAGTGTTCACTTAAGAGAGTTTTGTTAAAACATGGGAATGCTTCAAACAGGAGGTCCAAGGCAATCTTTTTTTGTCCCTTTTGGAAGAAAACAGCCTTTCTCCCTTCAAAGGCAAAGAGAGAAAGAGAGAGAGAAACAAAGCAAAACAAAAAAAACCAAGTGGTGTGAAATAAAGCTAGTTATGACATCTGAGAATGTAGATTTCCCTGAGGAGAAACCTGAGAGTTAAAAGTTTTTATATATTTTCTCACTCATTTTCCTACTAAGGAACATCAACAGTAAAAAATTGGACAGTTCTTTCTTTCTCTTTAAAAAAAAGTTAAGATGATCATAAAATACCTTCATAATTTATGTGCCTTAGGAGAATCCCAAGAGCAAGCTGTGCTTTCTCAGGCTTGCTAGAAATACAGGTCCTTTGCTTTATGGGGAAGTACTTCTTCCCTCCTTGAAATGGCTCCCTGCAGTAGGGCAGCGAATAGTCTCTAGCCACCCTCACTTCAGCCTGGCAGAGGTGAAGGCAGGCATGGACCATGAGGTCCACCCCACCGTAAAGGTATACTTTCACATTCAGCTGCCCAGCCTTTAAGGAAGACCTTGGAGACCCCAGGCTTCTTCACCCACTAAAACAAACACCGTAGGAACAATGCTAGCCTGCCAGTCACTTTCCTATGGTAAGAGAAAGGAGAAACATGGCTTTGGTGATGATAAAAGGTAATTCCTGGTAACCTTTTTTTTTTTTTTTTTTTTTTTTCCTGAATCAAGATCTTATTGCATATTCCTGGTTAGCCTGGAGCATGTTAGGTAAACCAGGCATCTGCTTCCCAAGTCCTGGGATCACACCTTATTCTTTCTTTTGTGGAGCACAACTTAAACCCTTTGATTTAGTTTAGGGAAAGATTATGAATTACAGCTGCTAGCACTTAAGAGCTAGAACAAAATTCAGAGAACCATCACAGACCAGAAGTGGGGTGCAGACAGTGGTAAGGCATGGCTCCAGGAAATATGAAATCAAGGTTCTTAAGTAAACAACCCATTCCAACCACGCTATTGCCTTGTGCTTGTTCACTCAGTCATTGGATATACATTTGACAACAGCAGGCAGGTAAGTAAAGCAAAATGTCCAGGCCAATTATGTGATTAAAAGAAGTGCAGAGCAGTTAATGGGCGGCATCTCAATTCCCCTCCTGTGTCAAGAAACCCTTCTCAGTACAGAACATTTGAGTTGAGACTCAATGTGCAAATTAATCTCCTTATTCTTCATAATCAGAAAAATTTAAATATATGGCCATTCTTTATCTGTTGCATCTTAAGTAATACAATATTAGAGTTTTAGAAATAAAACCTGGCATTTCTCATTTTAACTATTTTTACATAATGTGTCAAACAAATCCAAAA
Organism: Peromyscus nudipes; assembly: GCA_902168325.1. Classification (NCBI taxonomy): domain Eukaryota; kingdom Metazoa; phylum Chordata; class Mammalia; order Rodentia; family Cricetidae; genus Peromyscus; species Peromyscus nudipes. Next base: position 48,478 of record CABHPH010159763.1, read on the forward strand.
TCTTTGAAAATTTATATTTGGTATATTGAAAATCAGGCTTGCACCTTCAACTTCCATTTCAGTATCTAGGTATTCCTCATTGTAGCTTATATTTTCAGTGTAGTCAGCCAAGCAATGGCTACTTGTAGGTGTTGGAACTTGAAATATAGAAGCAGAGCTTCAAGTTATCCCTCTTAGGAAAGCCTCAGCATCTGCCAGTTGTTCCTCAAATTAAATAGGTTTCCCTCAACTAATATTAGATCTTCGAGTATTCTGATAACCAAGTATACTTACAAGTTAATATGATGTTCCCATCGATACTCCCCAAACCCCTTCTTCTATACCACCTACCTCAGAACCCACACTTTCCCTATAGCCAAAGGAACTGGAGATCTGGAATAGAATCAGTCTAAATTAAAGATGGATTCTGGATGAATAGAGAAAGGATTAGGAAAAAAGTTTAAGGACAAAATATATTTTATCTTTCCACTATACAAAAATCAAATAATGTAACACAGGAAATACGTAAGATAGACCATAAAGTAATTTCTACTTGAAACTTAAAACATGTGCTTTAGTAGATAAACCCTTAGGCATAAAATCAAAATACTAATATTTAGATTCTCATTTTACTATTTTTCATGTTATCTTAGTTAAGTCTCATTTACATTGTTCCTTTATCCATAAAAACATGAATGATCATACTTTCTTTGCAGAGTTATCAAAAAAACAAAACTAAGTAATTTTGATGAAAGCCTCTAGGATTATAGCTGGCATATTTAAGGGTTCAAAAACCATAGTAAAAGTGTATTTTTTTTACTGTTGGAATACTATAAAATTTAATCTCATTTGAGAACTGGTAGGTATCACTTTTGGTTCTTAACTGTAGAGGAGAATGAAACATAAATGGTTAATACATTCATGTCAAGAAACGTTTATCAATACTGTGGCCTGATGTGGATCAGGCCTTGGTCTAAGTGCTCTGGACTTATGAGGGAACATAACACAGAGGCTTATTCTGATGAAACAAATGTTTACTCTATATTCTTCCTCAAAACCTGTTCTTGGTCAATGTAGCACACATAAACCATAGACTTTGTGACCGTTGTGAATTTCTTTTCTATTGCTCTACACACACCGGACACACACACACTGAGAAGTCATATGTAGGAATAGTCCACACTGCATACAATGAGGCCAGGCTAAATCAACTCTGATGTAAATAGCACTTTAGAGTTTATGGTGACCAAGAATGAATATAAAAGGATGATGGCATTTTCCAGTGACTTTCTGGCCTTAATTATATTCTCTGAGCATAACTTTAATCATAGTCTCAGAGAATATCCAATGAAAAACTAAGATCAAAAATGATTTTGTTAATGTCCTAAGCTATATATGTATAGAACTTCGTGATTGTGCTAAAAAAAGAATTGCCTTTGATCTTGTAGATGGCCTCTCTAGCATACAGTCTATCTCAAGACCGAGGAATGGATTATGTCACTGGGCGTGCTATTGTTAGAAGGAAATAGGAGGAGGTCTTCTCAGAGTTTAATGCTTGGGATTGATTAACAACGCAGCAGCTCCACTCAGAACTGAAAGTAGAAGACTGCAGAATAGAATAGCTAAAGTCTATGAACTCGGCCCACAGAGGATCTCAGGTGGTATATGCCTTGTTCCCGTCAATCTCTACCATTCTGCATTGAGAGAGCTTGGGAAAGGAGGTGTGAGAACTGCTGCCCATGGGCTTAATGAGGACAGTTCTACCCATAGTTCACAAACCCAACAGTGGCCAATTAATTGGATTAAGTTAGAGAAGAAAACACCATCTCCAGTGAGCAAAGCAGGGCCATTAATCATGGACTCAATAGCTGGTGTTGAGCCAAAGAACATGGCCACTGTGGATGGGTTGCACATCTGCAGTTTCCCAGGGCAAGAAAGTAGTAGGTGTTTTCTTTGATGGAGAGGGTTCCTATGGAGCACCATAAGTGTGAGTATGAGATTCACTGGACATCAGTAGATGGTGCTGGGCCAATCATTGTGTTTCCAGCAGTTGAAGGATTAAACCAGAATGGAGATGTATTCTTCCTCATTAAGTGAATTTTAGGCAAGGTATTCTTAACAATGAAGAGAATGATTCAGGGGCTAAGTCAGACAACCATGTTCCATTTCTATGAAAAAATGCATTAGGCTGGATGAGCTATAAAAGAAAAGAGTAATTTTTCTCATAGTTTTGCAAGCCTAAGATCAAGGAGGCATCCTCTCGGCTTTTGGTGAGCCCCAGTGGTATTCTGTGTATGTCAGAGAAGCAGAAAGGAAGTGGGGATACATATGTGGAAGGAGACTTGAGGGACTCAGGGAAGAGCCAGAATTTCTTTATAACAATATTCTTTCCAGGCAACCACTCCAATTGTGGCAGCAGGAACTCACTGTCATAGAGATGCATGAATCCTTCTAATGACCTAACCATCCCATTAAGATCTTCTGACCAGCCCTCTACACTTATACTGCGCACCAAATGCCATTGTGTCCTCTGAAGAGCTCATGAAACATTCTATCATATGTTAAGTCACGTTTTAACATCCATAAAACCCAGAAAATACCACCCCTGGATGAAATGACCATACCCATTAGGTCTCATTCCCGACTTTCTACGTGTTTTCACCCCATGACTCACCACCCAGAAGCAGCTTAGAAAAGGAAACTGTTAGTATACTAGTTGGAGGACAAAGAAAAGCTGTTCTTTCCCCTCACTCTGCTAACTCGAAGCTTCCAGTGTAGAGCAGGCCTGATTTGTATGAGGAAGGGGGTTTCTACTTTTACAGTTTAAGCTTCAAATCAAGATGGATTTTATGCTTGCTCAGCTTAAACTGTCTAATGACAGAAAGCTACTGGAGTACCCCATGTCACTCAAGAGTTGAAGACCACCTTCATCTAAGATCAAGAACTAACCTGAAACAACAGAGTTAAGGAGACAATGAAAAAGCAGATAAAGTTGCCTGAGGGCTGGACTGTGCTGACCAAACTCACTTAGGGTGCAGCTGGCAGATGATGCTTTAATCCACTAATTCTGCACAGTGACTAGCTGTACATCAGTTTATGAAGGAGGAAATATGTCCAGTTCTCCAGACATAACAGAAAGCATACCCCATCCCTTTTCCAGTACAGTTTGGGGAACACATTTACGACTGCAGAAAGTTTCCATTGTGTCACTGAAAACTTCAGATTAAGTTGGAAGAGGAATGAATGAAGTTGAGTAGCAAGCCAACATGGATAAAAAGTTTAAATGCAAACTTGACTATGTACCTTAGAGCATCCTTTGGGGTGCTCCAACTCCCTTCCTTTCATGAATATGCATTCATTTATTCAAATCCAAGGTTATGCTATAATAAAATAAATCCGGAATACTTCCTGGACTGCACCAAAGTACAAGAGGGTTTGACATAGACATCATTGTAACTGGTACAAATCTTTCTTTATGTTTAAGAAAAAGAATTTCAGACTATCTGCACCATGTAGTTATAAAAGCCGGAAACAGGATTTCTCACAAGGCAGGTACTCTTCATCTGACAAGATGCTTGACATTTCCATGGCAAGAAGTTGTCATTTATCCCAGTCACATGAGGCCTGCTTGATGCCCCCACATATGGATACAGATCAAGCCGGGTGGTGGTGGTGGTGGTGGTGGTGGTGGTGGTGGTGGTGGTGGTGGTGCACACCTTTAATCCCAGCACTCAGGAGGCATAGGCAAGAGGATCTCTGTGAGTGCCAGGCCAGCCTGGTCTACAGAATGAGTTCCAGGAGAGCCAGAGCTATACAGAGAAACCCCCTTTTGAAAAACAAAAAATAAAAAAATAACAGAAAGTAAGAAAGAAAGAAAGAAAGAAAGAAAGAAAGAAAGAAAGAAAGAAAG